>JAVQJF010028562.1:0-83124 GCA_036023855.1 Gadopsis marmoratus | reverse complement strand
GGTTGGACATTTACTTGTGTGTTTCCAATATATGCTTCAACGCCACTACATTTCAGAGGGAATTATTTTTCTGCTGGTCCCGGGGAACAGTCATGGAACAGCCCCCCCCCCCCCCCCTTCACTAGAGCTGACCAACAGATTCAAAGAGGCACAAAACAACTACGAGTGATGCTGTGATTGTGTTGCATCTTTTTGTACTCATGTTGCATCTCTTTGTAATTGTTTGAGTCTTTTTGTAATTGTGTTACGTTTCTTTGCCATCGTTTTCTATTTCTTTGTATCTTTTGTGGTTGTAGTTGAGTCTCTTTGCAGTTGTTGTTGCGTCTCTTTGTAATCATCTTTCCTCTCGCTCTTTGTATCTTCGTGGTCGTTTTGAGTCTCGCTGTAGTCGTTTGATTGACTCAAAAATATGACCAACTTATAAAATCTGATGCATTTTTAAATATTAAAGGCTCTGCATACCCACAGGTGTTTTGCATTTTGTGATTGATTCGACATCCTCAGGTTTGAGTTATGCAAAGCTATGTATGCTAATTAGAATGATAAAGTTATCACGTTGCCCCACAACAAAACTAACAGGAGAGCCTCTGAAGTACCAAAACATCTGTGTTTTTTGTCTTAAACAGACAAGATTAAACTTTCTTTACTTAACTAAAGGATCTGATCACTTCTTTCACCATTGGGATTTATTGATGAGGAATGATTATTCTTACATACATCCCGACACTCTCATCCAATATGTGTTGTATTAGCTAAATCAAACTGCAACCTTCTTCTGATTTTGCTACAGACCCAAATCAAGACCTCACTATTTGAAAACCTCTGGGCTATAACAATACTGTGTCTCACTGCAGTTTTTAATGACTAATGCAATGGTGTTGATAATTACTGATCAGGAAGTGTTTTGCCCAAGCTTATCAGTACTGGCTTTATGTCACTGTAAATATAAAGGAAAAGAAAACATTGCAGCAAAGCTGTAAAGTCCCCTGATTCTTAGTCACTCCTGCCATTATAAATAGATGAAGTTGTCCTTTGGATTCCTCCAGAGTATTGGGTTGCATTGTGTTTAGTGTGGTAGTGTGGTAGTGTGCGTGTCGGCAGGGGGGTTACCATTGTATGTTGATTTTCCCAAAACAGATTGATTTTGGACTGTGTCATTAAGGATAATGTGTAATTAAGTTAGTCCAGTCCATTAGGTCAACTCATGCCAGATTAATTAAACAAATGGCATATTTACACACTCATCTGTGAGGCTTTTGAGAATCAAGTTCAAAGTTCATATCTGTTTGTTTATGGCTCTAATTGCCTTTTCTCATGTCATTTAATCTTGTGCCTCCATAGGCAATTATAATAGCAAATGTTTCCATGTCCATTGTTGTAGTGAAAAATCAGGAAATGTTTTGTTATTAAATTTATATCAGCATACAGTAAGAATGATAGCAAAGGCATCAATGAGGAAGTGCTGTTAATGTCTCAACCAAAATATACCCCGGTGTGATCATTGATGTCATGTGACTGCTGATGTAAAGTTCACTTCCTAAAGCCCTGCAGCATGAGAAACACTTTGTGTTTGTATATTTATTCTCAGTGAAAGAACCACAGCGGTGTGTGTGTGTGTGTGTGTGTGTGTATCTATAGCCATGTGAGTGAATGAGTGTATGCTCACATGTCTGCATTGAGGCAGTAAGAGGAGGGAGAGAGGGGATTTCCGTGGTCCCCATAATTCATGACACACTATACAATCTGCAAAACATGTCAGCAGCAGCACATGGTGCACAACAAGTGTGCACGTGTTCCAAGAACCAGCAGGCCAGTGTTTCAGCACATTTAGTACTTGTGTTGGGACACATCCTGTGTGTGTAGCATGACCAGGCTTGCTGATGTGGTTTTTTATCATCTATAGTGGTGTAACAGTAGTAGGTAGTTGATTCTTTTTCTTCTCTTTTTTAATTCCATTGGTTGCATTTGGTGTACTTGCAATATGGAAACTGATTCTCTCTCAGCAAAATTGTGTTTCAGTCTCAGTTTTATTGAATCATTGAATTAATTGAAACATTTCTGCAATGTTCATTACAGATGGTGTGTTGCTGATGTTTGGAACATGTGCACCTGTCATGTCTGAGGTTTTAATGTAACACCCTGATATATGAAAAAAGGTCAAAGAGGTCTGCACACACTCCGTGTGTTAAAATCTGTCAACAGGACGTCACGTGATAATATATCAAAGCACATTGGGCAGATATATTGATCATGGCTTACAATTGCAGCCGTTATAGGAATGAACCACTCTGAAATAATTCAGCAGTTCCCCACACAGAGCCGCAGTGGTGTGTGTAAATAAAATGGAACTGCAAGACTAAAAAAGTTTTATTGTGTGAGCTACAGGGGTATACAGTAATGTGCATGTTGTTGTGAGTCCCTGAAGTCTAATTAAGTCTATTTTCAGAGTAGGTTAAACTACAGGGTGTCATGGAAAGTCCCAGCAAGTGCTCGGTCAGTTGGTGACGGGCTGACTTACTTGGAAGGAAGCTATGACCTAAGAGACTAAAGAGTATCAGTTTAGTTTATTCAGTGAATCACAAACAATGATGAGTCAGAGATGTGCTCTGTTTAGTTTTAGTCCAGCTTGCGGGAAGGTAAATTATTTCATGCAGCTCCTCCACTAACAAGACAAAGTAAAAAGTCAGAGATTTTAGTCCAGCTACCCACATGGCTCTAGGGATGGCAATGCTTGTTAGTAAGTCCTTCACTTTGGTCCAACTATTGGATGGATTGCCACATATCTTAGTATAAATATTTATGCTCCCAAGATGATGTATCCTAATGATTTTGTTTATCCCCTGGCGTCCCATTAGCCTCAATTGTACTTTCAAATGCTGGTATGCTAAGATGGTGAACATGTTACATATTATACCTGCTAAGGACTAGCATGTTAGCATGTTGACATTAGCATTTAGCTCCAAGCACTGGCTGCAGGATCTTAGTCCTGTTGACATAAACAATGTGTACCAATATATCGTGTTTTAATCTTCGATGTTTAGCGGAGATGCTCATTTAAAGGTGAAAAAGATTCCAAAATAAGAAATTTGTCCATGTTTGTATCAATGTTTTTGAGATTAGAACAATTTCAAAGGTTATTCGAGACTCTCTCTCCCTCTCTCCCTCCTCTATCCATCATCCCTGTTTTTGTTGTGATGTTGTGACCAGACGGGACAGCTGGTCCTGTTCGACCCTCCAAAAACACACACAGTCACTCACATATACACACCTGTTGCTGCTCCTCCCGGTTGAGTTTCATAACTCACTCAGATTCTCTGTTGTGAAAGCCTCTCACATCCGCCAGCTTGCATGGCAACCGGCAGGACTACATGCCTCACGTGGTGTAACGTTCGCCCTCTTTGTTTGTTTCTCAAAATAACATCAGATCCCCTGTAGTTTTTCCAGTCCCCCACCTTTTCTCACCCACTCCACCCACTGTCCCCTGGACTCTATTCGCTGGCAGTGAGAGAGTGAAACATTTGACCCAGTGACTTCTGGTTTCAAAGAAAAGTACATAGACTGCTGTGTAATACCTCCTGGTCATAATATGTTTACGCCACGCGAAATGGCTGACACGGGTCTCTCAAAGTCGTTGATGAATTAAATTATGTCAGCACTTTAGCTGTTGCTGATCCTTACTTGTGGAATCATTTACAGAGATCTGACTTACCTGCATCTCTTCATATTAACATTAAACGTCTTTTTGTTTATTTTTTCTTTCATTTTACAGGTGGAGCAAAGCCATTTCATCATGCTTCCACAGGATGATATTTAAGACTGTTCTCTGTGCACGGATACCTTCTGTTGTAAAGATCCTGTGTGGACAGGAGCGTGAGCAAGGTCAAACAGACACATGATAACACATACAGGACACATGTGCTGCTCAAATTGCGTAGGCTGTTAACCGACTTATCAGAGAGATGGAGGCAGGGCACATGTGAATCGACCTTTATTGTAAAGAAAATCAAAATCGTTAAAATCAGAAAAAGCAGTACAAAAACATCAACAATATAAACAGAATAGAAGTTTTAGCAAAGTCACTTATCATTTCAGCATTCAATAGATATATGATGATGCAGAACTATGTCATGTATAAGTTCGTACAAATGTAATGAAACAAAAGCAGTGAAAAAACTACAAAAGTCAAAAACATCACCAATGGTTGTATTTTGTCAAAATGCAGCTTAAAGCTACATTTTAAACAAATTCCTATGCTTTTATTTGGATTTCAGAAATTCAGAAATATTTTGTAACAATGTTATCGCAGTAATTTCCTCATCGTTTTGCATTGAAGCTACAGACTGTGATCCAGAAAGTTCACCAGACACAGCAGCCGGTTCAGACGTAACAGCTGAGTGTAGCTTTGACTTGCACCAAACAGTACACAGCCCCGGGATTTAAACGTGACAAGTGAAATCTCATGATTTAAAGCAGGCCAAAAATAGCACTTTCACCCTTTGTGAAGTCAGACAGGTTAAGACGGGGCTGTGCAGCAGGAAAGCTTGTTTTCACAGGTTTGGTTGTTAAATAAAAACAGGAAAGACATGGAATATTGAAAGGAACATTTTCAGGTATCAAGATTCTTACATGAGTATTTGAATTATTGAGATATGCATGATTCTATGTATCAGCGACTTTTAAACGAGCCCATCTGTGATGAAAGCGTGACTAATGGAGAGCTGATACAAAATGACAGCACTGTATGTACAGTTAGCCATTTGTTCTCCATGAATACTTGCGTTCAGTTTTAAATCAATTGGTGACAAATTAATAGCATTAAAATCTGAATCAGACCTCAGCTATGATTTTGCCCATGTCTGTGAGACATACGTCAGCGTCAGGGAGCCGTGGTCAAACAGTTTATACGGCAGAGTCCCCTTAGATGTCCAAGTGTCTGTCTTTGGGTCATAGCACTCGAAATTGTCTGAGTCCTCGATGACGTCGTGGCCGCTGACGTACCGTCCACCGGTGACGTAGAGTTTGTTGTTGAGAACGGTGGCAGAGTGATGCATCCTCCTCTCCTTCAGGTTGGCACACTTGATGAACCGGTTGGCCTTGGTGTCATATGCAATCATTCTCCTGGTGTATCCTGGGACAGAGGAGACATTGATTTGAGAGGGGCGGCACGAGCGGCTCGAGCAGAATGCAGTGATGTAACTCTACAATCTCATTCACCAGCAAGTAAATCAATATCAATGGATTCCAGCAAAATTAATATGGTTGTCTTTCTCCCTCTAGATTCCTTTGTCATTATTAGCATTTGTCAGCGCTATTGTCTACCTCCAATTATGTAGATTTTGTCATCCACAATGGAAGCAGGAGCAGACACATTCTTCACCGTTCTGTTCTGCATCTCAGACCACATGTTCCTGGCAATGTGATACACCTTCAGAAGGGAAGGGGGGAGCAGGGGTGAAGGGAAACAGATTGAGTGAATGAATGAATGAATGGGAAGGGAGAGACGAATGAAAACAAACAGTTGCTTAGTGATTGAAGAACATTGTGTCTTACCTGTATTATTCTGACTGGGTTCTGCATGGCATCCTCTCCTCCAAACACATAGATCCTCTGGTTAGTAGCAGCCACCGCCGGGTGCAACACAGCCTCAGGCATGGGCGCCATAGACTCCCATTGGTTGAACATACTGTTGTACCTGATAGCATGAATGAGAAATGTGTTATTATTTCCCTCATTTGTGTTTTTTGCTGTATGTGTGGATGGTCGTGGTCCACCTCACCTCTCCACACTGTCTGTCAGTCGTCTGTCAGGCCCAAGGCCACCCAGGACAAAGATGAAGTGGAGGTAGGAGACACTCTGGTGAGCAAAACGCGGCTTCAGCAGGGGCTCTGCCGTGCGCCACTGGTTGGTCTTGAGGGAGAGGGTGTAGACACTCGTACTGACTTCACTGTCAGCGTTTGTGGTCAGGCCTCCGATGACATACAAGACACTGTGGAGGGCGACATAGGAGGCTTTATACAGACGAACGGGCAGCTTGGCGAGCCACTGCCACTTCTCGCTCTTCTCATCAAAGACTAGAGCCTCCCTCGAGGTCTGCTTGTTGTCCTTCCTGCCTCCCACCACCACCAACATGTCGTGGTAGGAGTATCGCCTTGGTGCCACCCAGAGAGATTTGAAGTCAGCTGCTGTGTCAGGGATGCATTTTGTGCTGACAGAAAACATCAGGCGCCTCACAGATTCTACGAGCTCGGTGCAGAGGGTTGAGGACTGGATCAGAGGGTCGTTGGCTATGAATTGGAAGAGGTAGGTGGGATGGATGTGGCGAAGGCGAACTTTCTTGAAAAGGTCACTGATGGCACCACGCCTGGATAAAGGATCATGGTGGATCCAAGCAACAAGAGTCTCAAACACCTGCTCCTCCTCTGCACACAGGCTGTCATCCTCCAGGTATCCCATGAGCTCCTGTAAGGAGAGCTCACACAGATCCTCAGACGCTGACACATCGGAGAAGCTCTTCATGGCCATCTCCTTTGCTCGGTCCCTCAAACTGTTACAGTTCATGATCTCAGAGAGTCTTATCATGCTCAAACAGTTGTCTGGACTCAGTTGCTCCTGAAGGAAGCTTGAGCAGGCCTCAAAAAGGCGGCCATATTGCAACATGGATGCCGCCTGCATCAGAGGCAGCACAACATCCATGCTGATACTAATAAGTCCTGTGTAAACATAGTCAATGATGCTGCTCAGAATGGCTGATGAGATGTCCTTCATGTTAATCTTGGCCTGCCGTCTCTCCAAGAAGTTGTTGCAGAACATGGCTCTGAAGTAGGGGCTGCTGGAGACCAGGACGTTGCGATGGCATGGGAGTGTTATCTCTGTGTTATCTGAACACAGTGACACATCGGTCAGGATGTTGTCCTGCCTCAGTCTGTTGAGTTGCAAGAGCAGGTTGGAGGATTGCTCCTGGTCTTTGTAGTGGAAGACCTTCACTGCTGGTTGGTCCATGCTGAGGAAAGACAGCATGTTGCTATTGTAAAATCATTAGATCTTTAGACTTTTTTAAATGTATTTATTGATTTTGCAAAAGCAGTCACATGATTTCTAATTCAGGCGTTATAGCTATGTTGTTGCTCATTTGGTGGCCATTTGAGGTCTTGCTGGAAAGTAAGAATTAGTAGCTCTATTTGAATGTGGGATCCACATTACCAAAACTGGATTACATTTTAGTTTAAACTTTTAGTGCAGCAATAAAACACTTTTGAGAAAAAGGTCATAACTCTTTAAGACATTTAAGAATTGATTATCACCTATACTGATCCCCAGAATTGACAAGGATCATGAGGGTATGAAACAAACACAGATTCAAAGATATGACCATACAACCAGGCTAGTCGAATTAGATTCAATACAGTCCTGTGTCATGTATCCAAAATCTAACCTGCAAATATTCTTAGTAAGCTTTCCCCAAAAATAAATGTTCACAGATACACAAGCCATTTAAAACATGTCCAACTCATAACTATAACATTACATTTGTTATATGGCTTTAGTGATTGCCTTTCGACACATGGGCCCATTCGAGCACTGCTGCACTCAGACATTTTATGAATGGGGCCCACAGTACACCTGTCTGATTACTTTGGAGACTAGCTGTCTAAGTAGATCACTACAGAAAAACCTGCACCACTGTTTGTGCTTTGGGATTGTCATTCATTGTCATAGAACAAGTGCTGCTTCTGTTGTGTGATGGTTTTATGTGGAGCGCTGAAAATATTATAGTCTTCATTTTGACTTTTAAACTGGATTAATGTGACAGCAGCAACCCCCCCGTTGCATGCATTACAAAATGTGCACACAAAAAAACACATAAATGTATTCGTCTACATTTAAAGCAACATAATATAAAGTGCTTTAACAGGTGACTGTACACAATTTGTACTTTGTAATTGAACTTCACCATGTAAGCTCAGTATAAAACAAGCTTATGTTTAATTAATATTCATCATATTTGTTCGAAGCCATTCCATCATTAGGAAAAAACAAGTCCAGTGCTCCTGGAAGCAGGAGCCTTACTGGAATACATGTCTTACCTGTTCCTCTTCTCTATCTTCATATTATTTCTGGGGGTCCCACTCTTCCACTCGCTCAGATCTCAGCAGCAATCTGATGTCTTGACATTTTCCTGGACCTTCTTCCCATTTTCTCTTGAATCAATGCTGTGTGGCTGTATTTTCCAACGAGGGCTGTCTCTTTGTAGGAGTGTGTTGCGTACTGTTTGTTGTTATGGTCTCTTTCCACAAGGCCTCTGTGTACATTCCTCCCCTAAATATAGAGCCTCTCTTTGGCAATACCGCTGCAGACTCACATGTGACAGTGCATTCTCCTATTTCTTTCTATGTCTGTCTCCATCACTTAATCTCTGTCTTTCTTTCAATTTCTTTCTATCTTTCTTTCCTGCTTCTTCCAATATCCTATACTGACTTCAAGCACTACCCTCTGGCCTGATCTCTCCTTTCTTCTCTTTGCTGGCATTCCTGTTCACTCTATCACCTCTTTCTCTGTCTGGCACATGATTGTAGCAGTAAAAACAGCACTGACACTTGATAACACTCATTTTGTTGGCTGCTCACACTGCCGGGTGGCTGGTTGAAAACACAGAGATACAAAAACAGGATTAGGTTACTGTAGCACACAGAGATATGATGAAGTCTGCATACGATTAAAAGGAGCAACCATGTGTAAAACATACTGGCCAGGACTATTAACATAAGTCAGATTTACCAAGAGGCTGGAGGAAAATGGGAAGAGTTTTACTCTGGCCATGTGATGCACTGCTTAATGTTTTTGGCTTATTTTTACAGATGGTATGCATAAAGAAATCTCATCATTTAGCTTTATGTCAACAACATAAGCTTAGGTTTCCAAGCGTTGTATTTGTTTAGCTACTTTCCATCTAATTAGTTTCATGGCCCCTGAAACAGATAAAGCTCATTCATTATTTCACTATAGTACCCGCGTTTAATCCAGTACAGCCCAGAAGGTGGCAATATGATTGTTCGCGCGTTCCTTAAAGCTGGAAGAAGAATCAAAGTATGACAGCTTTCTGGGCTGTTTCATAAAGGTGGGTGAATAAAAACAACAAAACTGAAGAATGCGTTTTCAGTAGTCAAAGATAGAGATGTGACATTTTTTTGTACTCAGGCTTGTTTACCAAATCAGACATAAATAGCTTGAACTGGAATGACCACCAGACTGCAGTTCAATGTGGATTGCACAACAAAATCACTATCTTAGACCGCAAACAACTTGTGCTTACAAGCCATCTATATGGACGGTTTGTTGTTTTGTTGTGGTGTGTTGGCTACACTGCAGCAAATGCAAGAAAACAACCTAAACTCTGAAATTGTCAAAATACATTCACGAGGAGCACACATCTTTGCAAAAAGAGGAGCTGTAAATCAAAGCAGACTAAAAACACAAGCGCTAACCGAGGTCACAATATTCCCTCATGTGACATCCATGTTGTCATGCAGCAAGCAGTCAAAACTAAACAGCACCATCTAGTGTTTGTGTCTGCAAAACGTAATTTTGGCAATTGTGAAAAACTGGTTGCCTTTCTACTGAACTCCCTGGCATTTTTTACAGTCACAAGCATATACTTTAGTGTGTGGTCAAGAGTTTATTTCGAAGTAAAATACACAATAACCATGTTAGCGAAATTGTAAGTTGTTATCTATACTTGCAGGACAATCCTAACTGCACCATAAAACAAAATGTCAAGGATTAACATCTGCTCTTTTTGCATGATAATGACAATAAAAATACCTTATCAATCTGTATAGTCAAGGGCAAAAGCTTAACTTGTTTGCCCAGAAGACTGCAGTGTCATTTTATAACCCGCACTCTCATATTCAAAGCTATGATTGCATCCTTTAAAGTTAAAGCACATTGTTCTGTTCCTTCACCTTGACAAAAAGCACTCATTAATGTCTGCCTTTAGGCAACAACTTATATTAAAGTTGAGGCTTTGGCACACTGTTTGCAGCAGAGCATTTTCATGCAGCAGCATTACTGTTGCCACCCACCGCCCGGTGCTGTCTTCATATCACTAAATGATTATCTTCGCATAAGCACATGGTATAATAGAGCCTATACCCAGGGGATTTAGATCTCACTGATTAGTATTGTGTGTGTGTGTGTGTGTGTGTGTGTGTGTGTGAAGGGCAGACAGCTCTCCTTGGTCAAATAAAAGACTATTTGAAAGCAACATGAACAGTGAGTTCACATTGAGTCTGTTTTCTGTTCTGTACTTGACTTCATTTGATTGCGCTCTACTTAGTGCAGGACTGCAGGTAATATTTTGTTTTGCAAATGGAGCCCTTGTGTTTTTTCCACTTATGATCCTAATAAGTGAGTAGTATTGAAATTATTTAAAAGGTTCTGTGATACATGGGCTTAAGAAATCAAAGAGCATTGGCTCTACATAGAGGAGAGGGGAGCACTCATCCCTATGCAAGCCCAGATAATGAGTCTCTTTCATCTGTGTCTGCTCAGTTAAGGCCTTTTTTATTAAAACATTGTGAAAGTGAATGAGACCCTTTGTATCAGTGCTGGTCAGTGCTATTCCACAGACCATTAAGGAAGAGTTACAAACCAATAACCAATAAGGTACCCTGCAGACAATCATATTTTTTGAGATTATAGTGCTCACCATCACTTTATGCTGCCCTAAAACCATTTCTCCTAAATCTCTTTCTTGTTGTTCTATAATAAACCTGAGGCTTGTTTTGAAGTATAGTGGTTTGTCATGTCTTTGTCACGCGTGTTTAGATACCTTGCTCTGATGCCAGGGCACTGATTCTGCGCGTGACTAAGCTTGCTGAGACTTTCATCCCAAACAAGCCTCGCATCCACTGCAGAGTCACAGAAGACTATCCAGGGCTGACTTTAATATATATATATATATATTATTAATTATTCTCACATTTGCAGGGGAGATGTATTGATATCCAAGCTTTATAAGGTCAATATAAAGCTTTATAAACACATGTTGGGCCATAAATGCCCCCATTAGGTCACGTCCAAGTAAAGCACTGAAGGTTCTGGTTGATTTGGCAGCACCTGTGGTTACTGGTGGTAATGCCAAGCATGTTATAAACAGTTATTCTGTCAGAAGTACAACAGCAGAAGAAGATGAGCAGCTTGTGTGCCGCAGTCATTATAGTCTAGCCTTCATGTAGGCAAGTTTGATTTGATGACCGAGACCATTTCTTCTGCTCTTGCAGACTTTGTCATTATGTGAAACATGTACAAAAATTACATGCAAAGTGCAAGAATGAGCCACTCCCTAGACAAATATCTTACATGCATGCATTGTTTCCTGTGAATATCTTGTACATCTGCACGCCATTTAAATCCAGATGACGTATTCTGTCACTGACAATGCAAAATAGAGTGTTACATTTAATGAATAAAGCAGAATCAAATAAAATACTAAAACATAGTATCAAAAGTTGGTTTTATACATAGGTAGGTTCTACACCTTCCTTTTTACTTTTTGTAAATATTGATTTTTTTTCTTAACTTAACATTTATACCTAATTTTCAAATTAAACATCAGTTCAAATGAAACATTCAAGGTGTAGATGGACTATTATATAACAGTTAATTAACTGCACAGACAGCACTTTAAGCGCTGTAAACTATGATGTCATATTGCAGCTGAATCAAGTGTGGGTTTGTTGATTTTAAGAAATGAAGATGAGAAATTCAATCTAATTCAGTCCAGTGTCTTGCTGATACCCCTCTCAGGCCAACATTACTGTATCCACTAGGTGTCAGGCCAATGTTATGCAAATTTCAGAGTGGGGAAAAGCTGACTTTGTCCCCTGTGACTTCCCAGAAGCTATCAAGGATAAACTCACAGTCAGTGTGTCAACATAACAGATGCATAAACTGATGAGACAAGAAGAGTTTCCCAGTTATTTTAGCTATTCTTTTGGCCAGCATGACAGAATATTTTTCTATCAATACAAAGAAAGAAAATGAAGCTATTAATCCACCCAGAAATCATCAAACTGTTTGTCTTTTTTTACTGCTGCAAACATGCACTCATGGTATGAAATTTTAAATGGCCATTTATGCAAACACAGACAGCCAAAACAATTGAAACAGACAATGAGACTCATGTGATAACCTCTTGAGTCAATCTGCCGTGGGATATTATTCCCAGGCACAGAGAGATCCATGCCAGGCAACGCTGAGAGCAGTAATCTAGCTTTGATGGAGAGACGTCCATGTGTAAATCAACAAAGAGCGGGGGAGTTTGAGGAGTAGCCTACAGAGACAGAGACAGAGAGAGAGACAGAGAGAGAGAGGTAGGGTGGATTGTGGTGGGTAGGTGAGTGAGTGTGTGTTTCTGTGCATACACACATGCTCAAGCAGGGATGAGGTCTTAAAGGGCTTACAGTTAGCTGCTTAAAATTCTTCTGATGTAACCAACACATGCAGGACATGTTATTTGGAAAGAAACAAAGTGCTTTGTTTGCCACAAGAAAAAATGTGGAGATGGAGGGGGGAATGCTTTGTGTTGACTCATCGTGCCCTCCGCTGTGCTCCCAAGGTTCCTCTCTTGTTAATATGGCGGTCAGTCAGCCGTCGCCGCTGTGCAACATGGCAGATACAGCCTCCCTTCATGTCTGCTCTATTAGAGTCAGCTACACTGTGTGAGTTAGTGGCTGCAGTGTGGATGGCGGGGGGTGTTTTTGGATATGTATGCACCATTATGGGTGCTATATGTTGCTACATGTGGAGGAGGGAGGGGTGTGTGTGTGCATGTGTGTGCGTGCGTGTGCGTGTGTGCGCGCGCTCACGCAGCAGATATTGATATTCTGTTAACAGCAGAAGCTGGAGTCAATGTCTTTAAAGTGTCAGCCCTCAGCAGCCAGCCAGGTGTACCCGAGGTACAGAAGAGAGAAGGCGAGTAAAGGGAGCGAGGGAGCGAGCTAGAAATATACAGAGTAAGAGAGAGGCCATGAAAGACAGCAGAAATACAAAGGCAGAGGAGATGAAGAGGCAGACACAGAGAAAGGAAAGCGCTACAGAGAGAGAGGAAGACAGAAATGATACCGAGAGAGGACGGAGAGGCAGAACACTTTGGCGGGTTTTCCGGAGGTGAAATTGCTCCGACGTCTTTGAAGGCCTCTATGATTGTCTTCACCCTGTGTATTCTGGGCGTCAGGCAGGCAGACAGAGAAACAGATGGACACAGAGGGAACGGTGGATGCAGGAGCAGACAGTGGAAATGTCAGGTTTCAAAACAGAGCAAATGAGGGATATTAAGGTACAGCGAGGGTCAGTGAGTCCATGATAACACAGAAGAAGAATACACAAAGACATGAAAAAGCACGGCCATTAAAGAGACCACAATCAGAGATGCTGCAATATCCCTATAGGGGTTTGATTGTGACTCTACTGATCCCATCAAACCTCACTCTATGGCAATTTCTTTTGTCTGGCCTGGTGTTTGAAACAGCAGGTAAACATACTATTTTCAGCCACTCTTTCTCTTGTACACACCTTTATAGGTAAACAACAGGCGCTTGGAGAGCAAGAGCAAATAGCACCCATCTCTACAAGGTGGTAACAGGTTTCGCATTTCCCTTCCTCATCATCACTGTTTAAGATACGATCAGGGCTACTTTTTATTAAAGCTGCTCCAGTCAACATTTTTATATTGTTGATCAAATGACAATGTGTAATGTGACAGGGGTTACGCTCATATGTGGCGAGCCCGCAAGAATTACCACCTGACTCTTTAGTTCCGCTAAGCTCTGCAGAGC
Source organism: Gadopsis marmoratus (assembly GCA_036023855.1). Lineage (NCBI taxonomy): Eukaryota > Metazoa > Chordata > Actinopteri > Centrarchiformes > Percichthyidae > Gadopsis > Gadopsis marmoratus. Next base: position 69,289 of record JAVQJF010028562.1, on the reverse strand, counting down.
ATTTTCACATGTTTAAGCTAAACATTTTGGTTTAACAGTCTGCAACTTTACTGTTTTGATTATCTTGCATGGCTCTCATTAGACTAATTTCCATCTGATTTCATCAAAAATCTCAAAAAAAAAAAACCCCACTGTACACCATTTACCTAACAACGTTATCAGCTAGCTAGGGAACACATAATGGAGCACTTTGCAGCTAAAGGGTCCGGATCTGTTCCTCGGGAGTTAGAGGAGACCAAAAGCAGAGCCAAAAGGAGACTTTCATATTCCAAGTGGCCAGAAACACGACTCATGAATGCTAAGGCTGCTGTGCCTGTGTATGCTAACAGGTTTGCCGCTTCAACTGTATATGATGACAATACGTCAATGTTGTGTTTACAGATTGTTTCTGCTGCTCACGACTGGCCAACAAAAAATCAGTTAAAGCTGGTTTAGCGTTTGTTCATCCGTGGAAGTTCCAGCGAGAGCGTTCCCCCTCACAGTGCGCATTCACACCTGGAAGCTGCCCAGTGCCACCACCATAATGCCAGCTCTCAGCTCAGGCCTACCATTTCTGCCCTTCCTGAGCTTCTCCCATTATGCTGAACTCCTCCTTCTCCTCCTCATATCATCCATCCTGTCCATCAGGTTCTTCTTGGTTTCACCACGCTATCATCACTTCTTGCACTGACACTTCTTCTATGCCTCCCCAACCCTTCCTGGAAATCTGGTTCACTGCGCCTCTCCTTCCTCATTCCTCTCGCTCTCCCCACTTGTTCCTCCCCCTCCTTGCCCTCCACCGCACTTCTAAACACCATCCACATTAATGGAATGTACTTGAGTGACAGATAGTGCAGCTTGGCGATGATGACTGTTCTGACCTTGTCTAAGATGGCGACGTTTTTATCAATCCAGACTCACGCGTATGGATTCACTTAAAAGGAACATCAGAAGCTAATCTTCTAAACACTGATATAAGACTATCTGGAACAAACATACCAAATGGATGAAGTATGCCTCCTACTTGTGAAAGTACTCTTTAGCCCTAAATCTGTTTTGGGTGCATGTATCTCTTTCCTGGAATGGCTGCATGTTGTTACAGCTAATGTACTGTCTCAATGTCAGCATCCAAGCAGCATTAGTAAGCATGTGATAGGGGCAGAAACAGTTTTCATTAGAATAAAAAACAAGAGGAAAGATCACTGTTATCACTATCATTCCAAGAAGGACCTCCTTCACACTGGTGTGTTCTTATATGGTCAATATTAGCCTGGTCCTACATTTGCAGTTTTGTCCCATCTGCACCCTGGTCTACTTCCTCCTGACCTTTAAGTGTGTAATTGAGGACTGAAAAGCTGGGTTACTAAATAACACAAATAATGGCTTCTTATCTACTTTAATTTCATTAGAATATCTGAGTGGCATAATTTGCGCTGAGCTGAATACAGTTTTCAATAACACATTTGCTCCATTAGTTCCATCAACATAGTAGAGTTAGCCCTGCCCATGACCCGCTCTGCGAAAGAGGCCCTTTGTTGTCTACGATATGGTTTACTTTGCTCAATTTATTTCACTAAACCACTAAAACTAAACAAGACTTTTCAAGTGCATTTCAAATAGAAGGAACATTGTTTAAATGTGCTGCTCAGCATCACTGATAAGAGGTTTATGGGTTGAGATTTTTAGTTTAAGCTCTTACGTAATGTCACAATAGGCTACTGAGGGCGAATGTTGAAAATATCTTTACTCCTTTTATTATAAAGAACAGCCTATACAAAACTTAGCCTCAAATAACAACCCTCTCTACTAGAAATTGCATAAAAACTCATACTATATACGTATATACTGTACTGAAATACATTTATATTTACACAGCCTTTTCAAAAACAGAGGTTCACAAAGTGCTTAACAAAAGGAGAATGCACACAGAATTAAAAGGTTGGAAAAATAAAACACAAGATGATTTTTTAAAGGCTATGCATAGAAGACTATACATTAGACATAATAAAATAGGCTGAGTAAGACAATAAAAACAGGTTAAGAGTAAAAGGTGTAGCAATTAAGTGAGTTTTTAGACCTGATTTTAACATTTCAATAGAATCAACCACTGTAATGGGATATACAGTTTAGGTACTGTGTGCAAAAGCTCTCTGGTGTTTAGATTTAAGTTTAGTTGGTGGGAAATCTTGGTGAGTTGACATAGCATAGCAAAAGGTTTTAAAAGTTTAGCATTCTTCTCTGGGAAGGTGCCATCCAATGCATGATAGATAACTAAAATTAAAAGATTGGTTCCAAAACTCACATAGACCCAGTGTAATGAGGCTAAAACTCAACCAATGTGAGTCTTGGTCTTTGTCAGAAGTCTGGCAGCAGAGTTTTGAACTTGCTGGAGTAGATTTATTAAAGACTGACATACTGAACATAAATGACAAGTACATTACAATAATCTCACCAGCTTGTCACAAAGGCATGGATGTCACGACCTGGCAGAATGGATCAAGAGATCTGAGATCAATCTGAGATTGAGGATTCACAACTCTCAATTCTGTAATGTGATTGTGAAATGTTTTTTTCTCTTGTAAAAGAGATCTTGATCTGAGTGAGACTTCCCGAATAAAAAGTAATGCAAAAATAAAGCTTTGCTAACTAAAATGTGAATTTGAATCAAAATATACACCCTCTCTGCTGTAGAGAATACTAACGTTTATCAACCATGAAGTAGGGCCTATAATGAAAACCGCCTATTGAACGCAACCATTGGCTCGGTGTGTGGAGGTGAGAAAGAATATAGGATTTGAACTTCTCAATTTTTATTCTTCGCGCAAGAACATCTGTCACTTTGTGTCCAACACCATGAATGTCTTCCGAAAGTGTGGTCATTCAGAATAGGTATAAATGCTTTGGCCTTCAGATGCGATTGCACAACACTTTGAAAGACTTTGTCCATGTATACAGACGGGTAGCTAGGGGTGAAGAGGCTGGCGCATATGCTAACTTCAGGATTGCTGATCAAGCCGCGTTTGATACCCTGGGCTGCTTGCTTGCGGGGCAGGGAACCAGAAGCCCAGTTTGGACTGAGGTAGTAGGAACATTTTCTGCAAGTCTGAAGCCCAGTGCCTAGCAAGGTTAGCAAAGTCCTGTAGCAAAACATACAGGTGCACACAAAATAATTTGATGACATATGGCCTACAGATTTCTGTACTAAACTATTTGAAATATACTGTATCTCACATACTGTAGCAATGCGAAAAGATAGCTTGTGCGTACTGAAGATAGTAAGGCATACAGTAAGTACTAGGCACAAGCAAAATGGGTTCTCCCTCCTGCGTGGGCGACCACAAGTGGCCCAGGCATTTCATCTTGAGAGGCAGAGCAAGAGGAAAGCCTCCCCCTTGTTGCCGCAAATTATGACCATTGTCCTTATTTCAGCTTAATAGATAAACAGAGCAACCCTGGTCCACTATAACATTTCCCTAGTTAAATATGAACAAATGTAAGCATGGCGGGGGGAGGCATAATTAAAAACAGTCAGATTGCAACGCACACCCTCACCACAGTGCTGCCTGCGTCTCTGTGGAGTCCCTGATATTGAATAAAGACATGCCACACTCCACAGAAAATAGCTATGCTTTAATATGCAGCAGCAGTAGAAACCTTTCTTTCCCCCGAAGGCATTGGATTCGAGCTCGACGGCCTGGTCTACATGGAAACAGAATCAAACAGAGATGAAAAGAGGCTCCTGGATGTGAGGAAAGATTATACAGAGTGTGACAGGCCAGTATACTTCAACAGTTCAGGTCCATATTTACATGTCTTCTGCTTTCCTCATACATGTGTTTTCAGTGACACCTATACTGTACACTGTTCAGCTTTTAATGTGAATGTGGGCAGTCGTCACCTCCAAACTATGTGATTTCACTTAATGGCAAACCTTCAGTCAGAGAGGAACTAAGAAGAGTGTTGCCAGACACAAAATAGCCCAATCAGAGCCTCAAACAGCCCAATTGTTGTTATCATTTAGCAGAGGATTTTTTTTCATCCATATAATATGATCTGGAGAGGAGCCTCAGAGCCTCCCTGCTGTGTTGTATAGATGAATATGAGCGCAACAAGAAAAATAATGCACTGGGTCCACTTCAAGATGTCTGTGAATTAGTATAGTTAAACCTGGGTAACAAGAATGAAAAATCATTTGGATGAAGTGACATTAAACATTACATGTTTTCATTTATATGAGCAGATGTAAGGCTTTACAAGACTTTCATTACAGAGCTATGACCATACAATAGTCTGAATAGGAAAAAAAAAAAAAGTCTAGTTATAATGAACTGAAATAACATTTGGTTTTGACAGTCATCTGTTCTCAGTCACTGCATGTCGAGCTGAGCCTGCTGAACTCATTGCACTGTCAATCCCAATCATATTACTCAGAGGAGAGGAGGGGCAGATATATTGGAATACAGTCTAACTTTATGTCGAGGGAAACGCAAACGGTCCAAATGATCACAATCCACCCAAGACAAAATTTAATCGCCCAGTTAAATAAAAAGAAGCGTAAGTGGGTAGAAAACAGCCCAATTTGACAACACTGTATATGGAAGGAAGTAAGTAATGAATTCAGTTTGTGTGCACTGTACAAGTCAGAGAGTTTCCTTGATACAATATGGTGTTTAGCAATAACAGATTAAGAATGGATGAAGAAAACGTCCTGACAGCCTATGTAAACCACTGGTTCTAAACCACTGCTTCCCAGTTTCAGTGTGGTCTGAATCCAGCCAGGTAATTGCATTCACTTTGTGTCCCAGGCCTAAAACAGTCCTTCATTTGTTGGCCTACATGAAAAACCAGCAGGCTCAGGATTAAAGACCACTGATCCACACAGCTACTGCCGCTCCCCTTCTCCCAACCTGTAATCCAGCAATCAGTTGTCCAGGCAACAGCACCAGCTACCGTTCCGCCACGTGCACAGTGCTGCCGGGTCAGGATGAAAGTGCCTGGAGGGGGCGATGCAAATCACCCACTGCACCCCACTGGAGACTCCCACAGAAATCCTGGGCATAAGCCTGCCCCGCGGTTTTTCTCCCAGCGATGGCGCAACACTTCTGTGCACTGTTAGTGCTCTGGTGTGGTGTGCCTGTCGTTCACATAAATAAGTAAAAGTAATTCCAGAGGTGATATTTGTTTCACTTAAAACAGCTCTTAGTGGTGTGTTTACAAGCAGTGTGCATGTGTATTTCTTGCTTATTAGCTGCTTTGTCAAATGAATATTTTATCAATACAATAGAATCGTTTACCCCAGGGCTTAGTCCACAAATCAGCACCTTAGAAGTCACATTGTAACTTTTTTGAATTTAGACTTGCACAGTGTTGCCATGAATCAACTGCTGACATTATACACAGAGAGCGCAGCAGCAGCAGGAGGTGCAGGAGGACTCTGTTGGAATGTGGAAAGTTGAATCTGTTGGAAACCACACAGCAGGAGACAAAAACATACATGGACATGTGCACATGCCACTGTGGCTCCACAGTTCTGTGCTGCATGAATACAAATGCACACATATAGTTTAGGCTTTCTTACATGGCATCAACATAATCAGGCTCACTGCTGGGGAGGACTTAGCTCAGAACCTGGTGCGCTGCAGCTCTCAGACTCCTCCATAATCTCTACTGCAAACTTTGTGTGAACTCTGGTGCATATAATAGCGTCATTCAGGAGTCAAAGGCATGTGGAACAATAGCATAAAGCAACGTTTCCATAATGTTTTTGTTGCAAAAACCGCAGCAGAAATGCTCAGTGTTTGAAAGATTTTCTCTCCATACACGATGTCTCAATACTCTGGCAGGGGAGTAGCCCCTGTGGGTGTGGACCTTTTCAAGATATGCGTGCGGTAAATGTACAGCATATATACAAAAGATAGACAAGCCACATTGCATCTTCATTAACAAACTGTAAGCATGATGTCCAAGTGCAACACTTTAACACGACCCAAAATACAGAGAAAACTGTGACCAAAATTGTGTTGGATTTGCGATTAAGATGAATGACATTACATGCACTTTTAGTCCTGCAGGAAGTTGGGAGGAATATAGACTTTAAAATTTAGATATAAGTATAGATACAGAGTGTTAATCACTGAGAGAATAAACACAAAGAGTTCACAATTCCTCTGTTTATGTAGACGTTTTTATGGCACTTGCTTTGGTAATGCACACGTCACTTCAATTTGCCAATAAAGCCCCTTTGAAATGAAACCGAATTGTTGTAATTACACGTCTGCCCCTTTTCAAACATAGGTTTAAATGTGAATCAACACAACATGGTAGAGTCAGCCAGGTCCACTTTCGACTGTGAAAGACATCATTATCTCTCCTTCTCTGTCACCCTCCACCCTTTGTTTGTTTCTCTATCTGAATCCTCTCTGACTGTGATCATAAGGACCACTGCTGTTAGTTGTCAAACAAAAACCGATGCATGGTGCCTGATGGAAATTACAAACTCTCGTCAACAAACACTTGGAAAGATCCATTTTCTGCTCGAGGGGTGGTTATTGAAGCTACAGTCTTGCAATTTAATGAGAAGTGGCGACATAATTTAGCAAGTTATTATTCAGTGAGCTGGTTTCACAGACGAGCACCACGAGTGGTTTTATCTGTTTGTTTATGCACAGGAATGCATTGTGGCGCACTTGTACAAGAAGAGAGAGTGAACATTTGGAGTTTAATGGTACGTCTGCAGAGCCTACAGAACACAAAAATGAACAAACCCCTTTAGGGCCTCTTCTCTACACTAGTGTAATTTAGATAGCTTAAAACATTACATGATTCCAAATGTACTTGATGTCACTCTGAGATGAACTTGATGAGTTCAGCTCCCTCTGCGCCTCCTCTCTAGCAGTGGTCTTTTCACCAGAATGGGATCTGACACCTGTACCAGGGCTCACAGTCTTTGCAAACTCCACTCACACGGATCTGATTTGTGTAACTTTGTGAATACTTTTGTTTCTCGCCCCACTGCTCCGTTACTGTATACCAGAGCTGTAAGTGCTCATCCTGACTTTGAGTAGCCCGACAGCCGCCGGAGATAATCCCGCAGCCTCACAGAAGAGCGAAGAAACTGCAGAAAAAAGCTCTGGGCTCTCACTGACTTCTTTGTCTTATTTATCTTTGTGACAGTGGGTCCAGAGAAGGGGATGACAGAGAGCGAGAGAGAGACAGAGAGGGCCCTGCGTGTTAAGGAGACGCTGTGATCATGACTGGCAGTAGAGAGACAACAGTGACGGAAAGGAACGGTGAGGCCAGAGACAAGAGCTGTGATGGTAATGCACGTCACATCGATGAGGCCACGCCAAGAGATGTCGGGAATGGGATCAGCTCCACATCCTGCCTCCCTCCCATCTCTGCTTGGGGCTCTAACTCCAGTTTTCACTGCTATCATTTGTTTGGTCTTTGTCTGTCTCTGTATTCATCTTTCCTTTCCCTGTAATCTGCCTCTGTTTCACTGTGACTATTCTCCCTTCTACTTCTGTACTCTTTCTACAATGGACAAACTTTTGACAATTCACTGGTATGTGCTGGGCTCTAAACTTTTTTTGTAAAGGGACTGAAGCCAGGATTAACCAAAGCCAAAGGAGCCTTGGTTAAAGCCTGTTTGTGCTACACAGATGATAGTGCAGTATGAGGCTAATACATTTTATTAAAAAAAAGTAATGTAATCATATGTGCAAATTAAAAATTTAAAGTGTACAAAGACAACAGCCCATGACTTGTAGTCAGCTTCAAAGTCTGTCCGAGCCATTGCATGCCCTGTTGCCCTAATAAGCTAAACTGCAGTTTTTCTCTATCCTGATGCAAAATGGAGAAAACCAGCCAGCCATGTTGAACCGAAATTATCTAAAGAGTAATGTGAAGAAGCATTTTAAATGGATGACAACATGGATGGGGAAAAGCATGGATAAAGATAATGCTGCTTGCTGAGTTTGACAACTGCAGCTGTCTTAGAATCAACAGAAAAGCATTAATACTACAGCAGAGATTAGGAACAAATTAAGTTTTAGTTCTTGTGTGCTTCAACTTGATTTTTTCAAAATGTTACAGCCGTAGTATGGTACAATGCCATACGCAAAGATGCACTGGTGGAAAGAAACAAAGTACAATTACTCATGCAATTTTTTGATATTGTTGCTACATAAAAGTATTTATACAATATATCAGTATTTCCAGTTTTACACCACTTTATACATCTACTCTGCTCCATTTCAAAATAAGATCGGTCTTGTAACTTCTCTACATTTGTTTGACAGTTAGACTTGCGACAAAAACAGAAGCGTAAAAACAACCACACACACGCGTATGTGTGGTATGTGTTGTAAGTACTTCCTGCTGAACAACAGCCGAGCAGTGTCTTCCCAGAGCCTTGGCATCACAGTGAGGTTGCCAGACAGCAACCGTTATAGCCAGACATGCTGGGGCAGATGAATAAACTGGTGTTTGCCAAGTAACTCTTGAAGTTTGAGCAGAGCCATGCTAGCTCTTACCCCTGTTCGAATGTTGAGCTAACTGACTACCAGATCCAGCTTTGCATATAATGTGCTGAAAACAGAGAATGGTATCTTGTCATCTCCCAAACGAAAAAGTCCATCTCCCCAAGTGCCCCAAATGTCATATTAAATAAAAAAACAATATCATATATATAGAATAGTAGTATACCAACATGTTAGCAGCAAACCTATTGTGAGAAGTTGTCTTTTGAAGCCTAAGAGCATTTTACAAAATATAAACTTTAGTTATCTTCTTTCACACCACTGGCGATAATCCAGACCTGCATTGTTTATCCTGCATGTACACTCCCTCACACCCATACAGTGCCAGGCGGGTGGCATCTGTCTGGGTGGGCGACACCAAGGTGTCCAAAATCTCTCTGCAGCCCACTGCTCCACTGAGCCGAACAGAGGATTTTAGGAAGAAAGAAAACAGCGCTAATCATTACCCACACCCCCACCCAGCTCCCTTTCCCTTTCCTCTTTGCTCCTTCCTCTCATTAAAATAAGTCTGAGAAAGCTGGCCCCGCATACTGATGCATTGTTACGCACTCTTTATTGAACTTGAGGACCCTTAATGTGCCATCATTCAAATGCTTAGTCTGCGTGCTCTCGGCTGCTCAGTCCGAATTGCCCTCGGTGCTGCATTTATCTCCACCTCCTCCACTGCACGTCCATTCAGCTTGTGGTGGAAGGGAGGAAAGGCTCTGTGGCAGATTTGTAATGTGCGGGCATGGAGGAAAAGGACATTGACTCTTTATGCAACAGAGGGAACAAAAGCGCTCACTTGGTGCCAGTTGGAAGTTTCATCATCGGCACAGGGAGGAGAGGGGGGGGGCAAAATGAGAAAGCGAGAGAGAAAGGAAGCAGTGGGAAAGCGCAAGAGGGTGGAAAAAAAAGGTATTGGACTAGATGGGGCAGGGTGACATCAATAGCATCCCAAGCAGGGCCACAAATTAGCCGCGCGAGAAGCGGCACAGCATGGGAGCCGACAGCTGGGGCCTCCACGCGCAGTGCCACCAGGGGATTAGTGGGGTTTCAGGATCTGACACAGAGGGGATGAGCGTCATGGGCAGAATAAAGAGCAACGCGGGGATTAGAGAGCTTCCCGACACTCCACCAACACTCATGAAGGGCTTAAAGTGCTATAGATATCATTAATAAATGGACAGACAGAGAGAGACAGAGGGAAAGGGAGAGAAGGCTGGAAGGGTCGTCTTTTTGCTTTTATTCAGCCTGACCCCACCCCCCCCTACATTGCCACTCAGATTTTTAATGATCTTACGTTCCATGTACATACATTAAAAGTTGATGAGAGGCAGGCCAAAGAGGCAAACTGCCCGTGTGTTGATCATTCAAAATGACACATAGCACACCAGACAGAGATGGCTGGCTCTGACTGGGGTATGTTCAATTCATGCCACCCTCTGAAGATTAGGCCTGAATTATTCATCTGAAAGTCGTGGTGAAAATGCCAAACATATATATGAATATTTGTGCGCTTTTGTGTGAGTATACTGGAGCAACAAGATAGTATTCATCGCGGTGTGCATGTGGGTGTGCTGCCGGGATACGTGTAGGTATCAAATTCTGCATTCAGATGCCGATATGGGGTGATGTGAGGGGCCACAAGGCTGTGTCTTGTTTTATAAAAAGGAAATTGCCGAGTTTTCTCTTATAAACAGACCGTGTCTTCAGATAGGCCCAGCCCCACCAGCCTGTCTACACAACCACTGCAGGGATTTGGCACCAAGATAACGTTTGTTCTTGTAACTTGCAACATGCCGAGGATGGGACAAACTCACGGAGCTAATATGATTGTGGAAAATGCCAAGCATAAACGAAAGTTTTCCGAATATCAGCACATCGCTGAACTTAAAAATAACCCCGTGCAGCCTTCTTCATGATAATGACTTTGCCGCTGCGCCAAATGGGATATCCTGGACAGGAGGGCATGAAAAGATAAGTCTATCTGTTGTTTAGGAACATGGAGTTATCATCTTCCCCCTCCTCCACCTCCTCCCCCGCCAGAGCTCTGTGTGTAGCACTAATGGAGTCTTTATCATGAAAGAGTTAACTACTTATCACTGGTTCACTGCCACTGATTGCTGAAGGGGCAGAAGGCTCTTTGATGAACTTCACTCAAAGCTTAATGAAAGCAAATTTGCGACCACAGTAAGGCCCTGGCTTTCTATGTTTGTGTGCTTGTGCGTGTGTGCGTGTGTGTGGGTGGGTGGGTGTGCGTGTGTATGTGTGTGGGTGATATACATGGTCGCTGATTTTGTCACGTCTGAGGGTGAAACAGAAAGATCCCTATATGCGGAGCCTTTATGTTTAATTCCTTCTTCACAGCATGGACCTCCCTTCAGAGCTCTGCATGCCCACATGACCCACATCCAAGTTGTTTTGGAATTTAATCATTTGGTGCACAGGAGCCCCTGCCTCCCACTGTCTGCAAACACATAAACTGCTCCAGTCCTGCTGTGTCAGAGATGCCACACCTTGTCCTTGTGTACAGTACTCCACCATTGTCCTTAGAGATCCCCTGGGATCCCCAGGAAGGGTGTGTGTGTGTGTGCGTGTGTGTGTGTGCGCCTTCTCTCTCTGGCTCTTGAGCGAACAGCGTATAACCTGTTGTAATATGCCTGAGGATAATGCTACACATCACACATCGCCTTGTTGCAATTATTGTGCTCCTGTGCTGTAGCCGCACATCGCAGTATTCATGGTGACAGGCGCGTAGGAGAGAAAAAAGAGAGACTTGGGTAGAACTTAATTTACAATACGAAACTCTCATAAGTGAAACATTGCAATACCAATAAAAATAGTTCGCTGTAACTGCAATGATGATGGCGTAGGCGATTTGTCAAAAGAATTTTGATTCTAAAGTGCAAAAGCAAGGTGTGGAAATGTGAACGCGGCTTAATTGCTTCTGTGTTGTCAACACATTTTGTTAAAAATGGAATCTGGAGCTTTGTTGATAATAAATCTGAAACTCAGACCTTAAAGTAAAGCCATAGCATTGCTTCAGAGCAAACACTCAGGCTCGGTCTGGCAGTGGTGTAGTCATTACTGCCTCCTATTTTCACATTGAGATTTTAATCATCGGCCACAGTATTTCTGATTGATGTGTGTGCATGAGTTTGCACACGGGGGGTTGTAATACATCTTCGTAATTAGTCTCATAATTATAAGGCAATAAACTGCAGTACACATGGGAGACTGATCCATCTCTGGGATACTGCAATTATCCTGCTAAGATGTGTTGCTGTGACAAATCTCCAGAAGCAAAGTGGAGCTCTGCACTGTTCTGCTTAAAACAACATGCACAACATAAGCTTAATTCAGGCTTGTGTTTACAAATGTGTGTGTGTGGTGCATGAATGTGTTAAAACAAGAAGGGTTTACATGGTGTATTTGGCCTGTTTCTTGGAGTGTGTTAGCATGGTCTTAGAGGCAAATAATTCCCCAATTTGATTTTAAATTCCAGTCCTGTTGCCACTTCTGTCTCTGTAGATTTTCTTCCCAAAAGGCTTTCTAGACTGCAATCCCAAGTCTTTCAAATGCTGATGCACAACAGCTCGTCTTCGAGTTCTCGTCTGGTCGATGTGGTGGTATCACACGGCCGCTGAGTGAGTCTAAATTGGCTTTGCCTCCATTAGCTCCAACAGTGCCTCATTATCAGCAGTTAACATCTAGCCTGCAGGGCCAGACCTCTGCTACTTCGCCAACCACTAGTTCCATCTCTCTCTCTCTCTCACACACACACACACACACACACACACACACACACACACACACACACACACACACACACACACACACACACACACACACACACACACACACACACACACGGATGTTCTCACTTTCTCTCATACTCACACACATACACTCTAACGCTTCCATCTCCATATCTTTGATTAAGCCAGCAGGATGTTCAGGTTGCTACTGAGCACACCTGCTTTCATAGCAGACGCCCACAAAGGGTGGTGGAATGCTCGTCAGCTGGAGATGGAATAGGAAATCGCAGCTCTCCCATTGGTGGGCAGCTGGGCGAGCGGGTGTGGTGAGGTTTTGTGACGACAACGCGACAGTGGAAATAGCAGTGATTGGTTATGAATGAGCGTGAGTGTTAAAGCGTCTCCTCTCTATTTGCACAGCAGCAGAACAATAACAAGTTTATTAAACACTCACACGTGCATACAGGACATGCACATGTGCACAGAGCAAAGGGTACGTTTGCTGAAATTACATGTACACACCCACACGAAAACAAATGTGGCTTGGTGTATAACCTTTTCCAAACAACGTGCAGATCTTTTTCCATTCAGCATCAGAAGTCACAGTCTGAACGTAGACGTCATGTCTAAACGTCATAATCCTGCAAAATAACGGATCAGTGATTCGTGCCTAAATCTATGCTTTCTGTTTTTTTTAGTTAACACTTTAAAACCGAGAGCTCATACAGGAAGATGCAGATAATAGAAGTACAGGTTAGGACGACGGCTTAAATTTATATTTATAGATCATTTCGATTCCCAGACACAATGCTATGGACGTATTAATGTCTCTGGTCAAAACTAGTCACGTCATCAGTTCATCATCAATCTCTTTTTAAATCCTCAGGAAAGAATCTTTCATTCAAAAAGCAACCTCTGGTCATGTTTGAACTCGTGTTAAAGGAATAGTTCAACGTTTTGGTAAATTTGCTTCCTTGAGAGTTAGATGAAAAGACTGATTCCACTCTCATACCTGTCCGGTAAATGTACGACTACAGCCAGTTGCCAGTTAGATTAGCTTAGTATAAAGACTGGAAACAGGAGGAAACAGCTAGTCTGGAAAACCAGCAGAGACTCCAGGAAGTCACTGAACCTGGCCAAGAAACAATCCTGCACACTAATCTGTGTAAAACCAAATTGTTGTTTCTTTACACTTTGGATTCTGTGCTGATTAAACAAACTAGATATAAAGTGTTGATTCATGAGCTTTAGAGTTTCTGGAAGCTAGGAGGTAGATTTTGTTCCCTTGGGACAGAGCCATGCTAGCTGTTTCCCCCTATTACCAGTCTTTATGCTAAGCTAAGCTAACTGGCTGCTGGCTATAACTTCATATTCAACGCACAGGTATGAGAGTGGTCTCATCAAGTATTTTGTATCAGTATTTACTCAACTGCTTATTTTTCTGTGTGGTATGCAGGAGGGACAGCATTTCTCTAAACCACCTCCGGTCATTTCAAATTTGCAATTCATAAGGACGAGTCAGACATAGCTAGCACAATAAGCAGATGTGAAAATGTCTGAGTCACAGACATCATTGTGTCAACTGAAACTACGCAAAATAAGACTAGCAGAGATAAGTAGGAAACAAAATAGTTGACAAGGAAAGGAGGAGGCAAGGAACAAAGGCTGGACAGGAAATTAGAATGGGTTACCTGAATTTCGTCTTCTGTTTTTTCAGTGAAGGGCACCAGAAATCTCAGCTCTGTCCCTAACAATTAAACTGACAGTGCACAGGAGCAGCGACATGGAATTAAAATTAAAGAAGAGCAAGAATGTTGATAAGCGCCCTGGGATCTGGGAGGAAAGTTTGAAAAGACAGCCGCGAGGGTAGGCTCTATTAATTGCCAAAAAAATAGACTCTCAGGGGATTATGACTCTAGCTGCCACATGAAGCACACTCCAAACACAAACCTGACACTTTTGTGGCCCCTTTGCATTTGTTTTGTAGAGTCTAACCTGGTTATTTAATTACAGATTGTGTGTTTTAAGGTATATAAGTATATATTGCGTCTAGACATATCAAAGCATTTCCTTTAATTTCTAGATATTAAGGCTTTTAATGTAACACGAGCTAAATTCCCTGTAGTCAAATACTAAGAGGCAGAACAGGAAAAAGCAGGAAGAACTAAACTGAGTGAGGAAAATAAAAAGGCCTACAACTGTATGATTAGCATAATTGGACTAGCTTCAATTGTTATTTTGTCATTTGTAACCTCTGGTAACCCGCACGATGTTAGTCAGTATAGCTGCAGATTTCCTGCGATGACTCAGGATAAGATGAATGTTAATAGCTATTGAATCAGACCGCTATAAATAATTGAAGTGACAAACAGGTCAGAGCGCTTGAAGGCAACAATTCTCCATCACAAGTATGAGGGTTTAATAACCACTGTGCTTTCTGTTCCCTCTCTCTCAGGTCATAACTCAAGCCTCCTACTCCTCTCTTTTGTTCTTTTATTCATTCATCCATCCATCACCATCCAAAGAAACCGGGTCGGTTTGTTGAAAGTTTCCTCTGGCCCTTGTTTTGTTGTCTGGCTCTGCTTATGTAACCCAGACAGCCCTGGCTGACCAGGCACGACAGCTCAAACTAGAATGGGGCCTGATTCCATTCTGACGAGCTCCTCATCAGCCCCTGTTGTCTGAGAATTTACGCTCTTCCGCCAGACGCGACGATCAAATCAAAGATATTCTTACAAAGCTATCCTTACACATGATGGCTTGTATCTTCACCCATCCTGACTCGCTACATTGGCATTTCTTGTTTCCTTGTTATTTCCTTTGAACCATCATGATGTCTTTGAACCGATCATTTCTGAGCACAGCAATTCCCCAGTTCTGGCTTTCAACAGCGGCTTTACCTTCACAGCCTATTGCTCAGTCCTATGAAACCGCATTTGTCAAGGAAAGCTGAAAGAAACCACAAAGGATGAAAGGGAACATTGGTTGCCTGCCTGTATGTGTGGTAGCATACAAACTAAATTCAATTGTTGTGCGGGTGGAAAGTAGCAGGTGAAGCACAAATAGAGTAAAACTAGGCTATGGGAATGTTGCTTTGAAAAAGGAGAGCAACCTTAGAACTCCATGGGGCTTGGAGCGGATGGACTTTGCCATTGTGCGGCTGACAAAACAAACAGTCATCCCATGCCGGGACAGCGAAGAATCACAGCGCAGCGCCAGAAATGAACAGGGAACACAGTCCAGTCCAAGTCAAAGGGATCAGAGTCCCATATAAATGATTAACCCAATGCAGGTGCTAGGAGTAAAGTTTACAGTGGAAATGTGTAAGAAAAAACACAGTGGATCAATAATAGGCAATGAATGCAGTGTAGTTAATTTCAGCGTTACATTATACTACCATTATAATGGAACTGTCTCTCCAAACGCAAGGATAAACATGATTCAGGTGAGTGGGCAGTGAAAATGCCATGGCAAACAAATCCCCACAGCACTCTGTCCCTGTCTATAGCAGATGGTTTTATAGCTGAGGAAACACATTCATATCTTTACAGTTAGCTGTTAACATGACCGGAAAGTGGCCTGGTTCTCAACAAGTATCAGACTCCAAATTTGGATGCAAAACGGTTTGAAACATTCAACGCTGGCACTGCTAATGAAAAGCTGGTGTAATCTTAGTCATCTGTTTCACTATCTACTCTTACAAGCACACACTCTGTCCCATCAGCCATTCATAAGGCCCATTCTTTACTGCTTAAAGAGGAGTCCTATCTATTCGCAAGAACCGTAGCAGTTCAGAGATGCTGTCGAGCAGCAAAGGTGGCAGCCCGATATAAAAGAACCTGAGGTGAGATTCATATCCTAAATAGCCGAGCACATAACCTGAAATTGTCAAGCGTCCTCAAACTGTCCATCTTTAAGCTGCAAAGTGTTTTCCCCACACGGATAACAATCTCACAGTGGCTTGCGGCCACATCTAAAATACACTCCCACTTCCTGTAGGCCCGTCAGATAGTCTCCTCATGAGCTCGCTCCTCTAAAGTTGCAGACATGTTTGCGTGTGGGAAGACATTTTTTTGTAGATAATGACATTTTGTAAACAAAGGGTGGGTTTGATTTGAGTGCTGGCACGTCCCCAACTCCCGTAATGTTGCCAGTTTAGCCTGAAGGGTGTGGGCTTTCCTCCAGTCCTCCAAAGGAAATGTGACAGACTCACTGGCCAAAACCTTTTGGTAAAAGATGGCTTTGAAAACAGACAAACAAACACTCTCACAGTAGCCTTCTTCTGAAGTAATGGGAGATCAGTCAGGGATGCACAATGGCTTGGCCTCTTGGACTGTTGCACTGAATATGAAATTGATTCAATGTCTAGGTGGACCAGCTAAATTAAAGATACCCTGTGGAGTTTTTACCACTAGGAGCGCTATGGAGCAGTGTTTTTGCATCATGCATGAGGCCGGTTTCACACCAGTCTGCTGAAAGCGTCACACAAAGAAGCGTAGCGTCAATTAAGGCAGTGAAGAAGAACACTGCAAGCTAGCAAGCATGGATGTAAACTATGCAGAATTTTAAATAGAACATAGAAAAGCAGCTTTGCAAATGTGTTATGAGGAAGAAAATACAGCCCACATGTTTGCTAGACCTCAAGGACTTTGGTGAGTAACTAAACGCAAACAGAAATGTTGTTCACAAGAAAACCCCACAGGGCAGCTTTAAAAATGTCACTAACAAATAAGCTGCACAGCAAAACAGTGCATTCATTTATATTCACTCAGCTTGATGGCTTTATCTTGTTTCGTGTTTGTCATTATATATATATATATATATACACACACACAAACTCATGGTACAGTAGATGTATGCCGAGAACACAGAAAAGCAACATGTTTGTGTGGAGAAAATCAAATTGAATGTGGTGCAAGTATAATTCTGTTTCAGCTTTGTCACACATGATGAAAAATGTGAGTTAATATTTGCAATTACGCGACTCTACTGGCAGCTGCTTGTGTGTTTCGGCCAACGCTGCCTGGGATTCTGTTGACACTAAAAAAAGATGACGGATATACGCATCACACACACACAACTTATATTTCATCACTGTGGTAGACCAGAGAGGATTGAAGAAGTGCTAATGTGTCCGGCAGCTTTCCTATTTTGTACCAGTGCTGACGATGATCCTGCTTTGGGTCCAGTGGGACCTTACCTTCAGCAAAATGACTTCATGCAAATATTACCAGAAAACAAAATACAGGCAAAGTAACTCATCTACTGACTGGCTATGAGGGAGTCATCAGCTTCCTCTGAAACACAAGAGGAATAAAAAAAAAAACACACACACAACGCCTCACAGTTAAAAACAGCCTCAGAGCCTGCTGCAATTTCCGTTGCAGCATCTGTATGTGAACGTACTGTCAAGTGTCTCACGGCCTTATTGTTTCACATTACTTAAGATTTTGGCAATTAACATATCCTGCAATACCTCAAGGTAAGTGTCCGTTTCATGTTCTACATCTAAGATGTCATTTATTTATACTGTGCATTTCTCATCACAATTTCTTATCCAATTATACTTTTATATGGATTTTTAATATATATTTCCTTTTCTTATACTGTTATCGTCATAGAAGCTTAATGGAAACGTGAGGTAAAAGCGAGCCTACATACACAAACTAGACCGCACCTAAAATTCAATGAATGCTGTAATTTAAGCGGAAGGAAGGAAGGAAGGAAGGAAGGAAAGCCAAATATGGGCTGAGGAACATTCTCAGCCTGTGGCTAAACTTCCGAAAGTGACTTATCTTCAGTTGGCAGAGGTGTAAACAAAGCAAAATGTCCAGCACGGTTGGAACACAACTTAACAAGCTAACAAAGCTTATGTTTAAGTGGTTTCTGGGTGCTGCTGCTGCTGCTGCTCTGAGGTAAATGTTAAGATCAGCATTGGCAGCATTAGCAGATTTATCTGTAGGACAGCCAACGCTCTTCAACACACAACAGCCACAGAGCAGGGATCTCAACAGGCGAACTGGGGCTGTGATGGTGCGGGTGTAGCTGCTTGAATAGTCTGTGCGGGCAAAACGATGCTGGTGTTTACGGCGTTAGGATGAATGGTTTGGTCAGAATATAGAAAAACCTGTCCTACTTTTCCTGAGACTCATGGTTTGAAACGACTGATTAGCATTGTGCCGACATTCCCGTAAATCATTTAAAAACAGCTCAGTCACAACCCTTCACCAAAAAGAAAAAAAAACATTGTTACTGTTCAAATATATATATATATATATATTTATTTCCATATGCCTTCATACAAACATCTTTGTTTCCAAAAAATAAACTGTTGAAACGATGAATCAATACAAGTGCACAGTCATAGCTGTGAACATTGTCCACAAAAGTAGTGGAGGAGCGTGATGGTTGGATGCAAAGCATCAGAAGGGAATCCTCAAGGTCGCCACGCAATTCTCTCTTCCACTCTGTATTGATCTGCAGCACCTGAGCTGTTGTACAGGAAAGCAAGCGCTTTCAGCACTCTCGTCAGGTACAAGCACACTGGAGAGGTGTTGCTCCTCTGTGCAAAGATTCATTGGGTTAGAAAGCTAATTATGGGCAATTAAATTCCGACTTCATCCCCAAATGATTAGACCGCAGGTGCAGCTCTGCTGCAAATGTATCCATCGTAACAAGTCATTTAATCTTGAGTGGAGTGAGTAAAAGCTCATTTTCTTAGAAAGAGGGAGGAAACGTGCCAGCGTGCACTCTTCACTTGTTTGCTGTGCAAATCCAGTTGTTGGGGAATGTTGTTTTGACCTTTGTGATCCGCTTTGCTAATGCACAAGGAAACAAGTGTCCCCCTGGATGTCAGGCCCCTGGATGTCCGTTCTCTCATTTGGGGGGAAAAAAGAAAGATTTTGAAGATGAGCAGCTGAAGACGCACTTCAGGCCACAGACAGACTGGGGGGATAAACGCTAAAGCTGAAACCAGACGAGCAGAGACCATCACCCCGCCGTCAGTCCACAAAACGCCCCTCTTTGATGTCATGTGTTGCGTTCAGGTGGTTGGCCAGCTCTCGCATCACAGCATCTTTGCCGATCTGATCGTTCCTCCTCTTCTCCATGATCACGTCCTCCAGGCTCTGAAACTCCAGGACGTGGCTCTTCTTCTCCGAGAAGACCAGTTTCAACCTGTACGGCTGCTTCCCTATCCTTATCTCCCCCCCGATTTTGAACTCTCGCTTGCCAAAGCGGCACCAGGCAGCGAAACACTCCGAGTTCCTCCAGTACAGCTCCCGGTCCCGGGACCCAACGTGGTCCAGGGCGTTGCGCACGACCACCTCCGGCGGGAGCGCGCGGTACCTGTAGAGGCCGTTCACTATCCTGCCGGCTTTGCCCCGACTCACGTCGGTGAGAAAGTTGTTCTTTATCTCGGCCCTGTGCAAGTGAACCACCTGGAAGTCCCCGACGTAAACGGCCCAGTGCGGGTACTGGCCGGCGGCCACGAACTCCAGCAGGTCTCCGGGTCTGCACTTGTTCAGGAGGCTTTCCGCGGAGTGGGTCGCGGTCCCGGTGCTCCTCTCGTAGACGCACTCCTCCCGGTAGTAAGTCGCGCACTCCAGCTCGTCCTGGGGGTCGAAGGGCTTCTGTTCGTGGTCCACCGCGTGGCCGCCCGGTGACAGCTGGTCCATGTTGTCGCCCTGGTCGTCGTCGCCGTCGTCGTTGGAGAAAATGTAAGAGACGCCGATCCGCGGTCCGTCGTCTTCCGGGTCGAACCCATTTGGGTCCGACGTTGGCACCTCTGCGTAATTCAAATGCGTGAGTTTCTCCACCTGGTTCCCCATAAAGGTATAAGGGAGAGGGGAGGAGGAGGAGGGGGGGGTAGCGCTGGACACTACGATCCACCTGTTCTTGGTTCACTTCACCGGGGATCAGAGGCGGAAAGAGACGGACTCCGATGATCCATGCCCAGCTGTAGGGCGGTGTATCCTCCAGCTGAACGCCAACTGCACGGACCTGTCCACAAATCAACAAGACCAACTATTAGAAGCCGCCCCGCAAGTCAAACTATCGCACGTAGTCCACCGACCGGCGGGACCTGACACACCTGTTGGCGCGCAGTTTCCACGAAAAGCCGCCACTATTTTTCACTTTTTACACCACCTCCGTGTCCCCACAGATCACCCGCGTCAGCTGTTCTCTCCTCTGACTCGGGTCTCGCTCGCTGCAGGTCAGCCAGCCCAGTAGATGTCGGACTCACCTGCACTTCCAGCTCTCTCTCTCTCTCTCTCTCCTCTCTCCCTCCCTCCTGCCGTGGACCCCAGAGCGCGCTGGCGGCCGCCGCTTCCTGCCTGACTGTCTGTGGAGCAGCGACACTCAGTGGGAGGAGCTGGGACACTCAGTGGGAGGAGCTGGCGTTTAAAGCGACAGTGCGCCTTTTTTGCTGTTGCCTCATTTACATATTCAGTCTCCACCTTGCTTCAAATGAATGAACGTGATCCCTGCTGTTTGAATGCAATGCCAATGTATTCAGTGTGCGTTGTATTCTATGCACTTGTGAAAAGTAAAACGACAATCAATGAGGCCTATAATACAGAGGTAGCACAGCCTTCCATAATAACTGCGACACTTCAATAAATGAAAAGACATCACCAGAATAAAAGTATATTTTTATAATAATTCATCTCAGTTGAAAACTCAAGATCACATGGAACATGTATATTCTCCCAGTCTCTTAGTTCACAGTCTATCTTTCCTTCCTAAGGAATCTGGATGTTTGTGGAACTGTAACGTTGCTTTGTCGAAGGCTCGCAGTTACAGGGATGAAACTCTGTGGTCACAGGGGGCCACCTATATGGAGTTTTTGGTGGCCACAAAAGTTACTTTGTGGCCATGGTTGATGTCGAAACCTGATACTGCATAGAACATTATACTTACATATCCTTTAATGGACAATAGCAGTGTTCATGCAGTTCTACAAACTTGGTGCGAGACCATAAATAGGTTCATGAGGAATTCTAAAAACACAGGAGCAGGCTCATCCTGTACGAAGGAAAGACAAAGGGGACCAGTCCAGATATTTCATTTTAGGGCAGCTGCCTGGTCAGTTTACCGGTCGATTATTTCATTATTTCAATACTCAGAAACCTGTGTGCTACGATGAAATGAGGTTTAAAGGTAGAATCGGATTATAAGTGAAATCTCACTGTTGTATATAAAGGGACTCGTGATGTAATTTACAGCTAATAGCATGGTCCTAATCCTCAGTTTTCTTCATTCTTTCAAACACAAACTCCCCTACCAGAATTGGTTTATTGGATCAAATCAAATGTGCTGCAAAAGTGACAGCATGCTTTCTTTTTTTCTCACATTTTACCTCTAAACATCGAGCTATAAATATCTACACATCACTAATACCAGCTGGGATATCAAACCATTGATATTAGTATCTCTGAAATGCACTGCGACATGTCAAAATGTTTTCCTAATGCAAGTAGTTACCTCAGGTACAGTATAGTGTTGAACAATGTTTTGTTTGTGCACTATTCACTTTCTTTAAAGTTTTGGTATCACTTGCAGTCTTACATCTGTTTAACTTAAGTCTGGTCTAAAGGAAAGTTTTATTCACTTCAGAGAGGGAGGTCACATGGGCAACCTCTGAGAATATACTTTCCCTGACAACTCTGCAGAAGTGTGTCAACAGCACAAGGAAGCAGCCTCCCTTTCTAGATAGGACTGTCAAATCTGCTTGGCTTCAGCCCCAAAAAGCAGTGGGAGAAAAGCGCAGCACCTGGATCAAACCACAATTTTGTAGAACCAGTGTCATCTGAGCCCTGCTGTTCCTCCCCCCCCTCTCCATCCTCTGGCACTGCCCCGGCCAAGACGTGAGACTGTGTTCACTTCCAGCCAAAGGTAAAAACCCTCCCTGGCCAAGCCAGATATTGAGGCTTACAGTGTGTCCCAGGCAGCCAATACACCTACTTCTTGGACCTTTTGAACAGATGAATGAATTCCAGATCAAACATAACCAGAAGAACACAACTATACGTGGGGAATTGATTGGGGTTGGGGTTTTTTTCTCTCTCAGCACTGCATTTCTGTACGATATTGTGATTTAATTTGATATTTGCAGCTCTGCATCCATCCAAAGAAACAGATTAATGGGCACTTTGCACTAATTGAAATTGTTGTTGTGAAATTACCTGACGTAACATGTTGTGCAGTAAACACTCGATTTGCAGAATGGTTAATTCAAAATGAAGTAGAGTGGAGAAATGAATGAGTCGACATTTGCTGGATCATTTGTTGCCGGTTAATATCTTGGCTGGCGAAACGCTCTTAGTGCTGCGTGACGCACTGTTTGGAGGGAAAGAGCAAAAAATCCCTTCACCTAGTTTCATCTCAACACAGCCATTGTTTGTTTCTCTTTGGCACAAAGACCCTTCACAGGGAAGGAGAGCAGGCAGGAAGAGAGTAAATCGCATAACTGCATTCCCCTAGATGTTAAAGAATGGTTTGTTTATGGCTCATAACTGCTTTTTTGAGGAAATGTTTTCTGGTATCTGTAGTATCCTACTTAAGTTATCTGCAATTAGAAGAAAGTGCCTTATTTTAAAAAGGAGGATCACAATTACATAAAGATTTCAACATTTCCAATATTCATTTACATTTGTTCAGATCGTATGCCAAATACATATATGTATAGTATATGCTCACCAACCTGAGGAAAGATTCAAATGAGTACTTTCTGGATTTACAGTTGCCAGTAGTGGTCACAGCTCTATTCATAATCCTGTGGCATACCTAGAGTTTATAATCCAGAGATGAAAAGTTGATTTGTGTGTGTTCTGGCTCTGCAGACTACATGAGATCCTGTGTCCTCCTGCAGACACTGCTCTCTTGTGGTTCTGTCAGCTTACTGCATCGTGTAGACTGGAAAATATTTGGAATAATAGTTACCCACACTCCCAATTACAAACACTAGTTAGCAGGTATTCATTCATGAAAATGTCTTTATTTACGTTCTATAAGACTGGAGTACACAACAACGCCCCAGCTGAAATACAAACAAGTCGTCACTTCTTACATTGTAATTCAAGTTGACAGTAAAGTTTATCTGAGGCACAGGTCTCTGAATAAAAAAAACTACTGAAAAAGTACTGATGAAAAAACTGTCTCAGCCAACAACAAATACATTTCCTGATACAGGAGTAATTCCCAAAGAACAGGTATTATGATGAATGATTCTGCCAATAAAAGGGTAGAGTACTAGGTCTGGTCGCCATGTCTCTTTTGGCTCTGGATCTTTCTCCTCAGCCTCTGGTCAAGAATCAGATGTGACTCTCTCACATCTGTGTTCCCACAGCCTACCACGGGACAGCTAGGGGGACAGAGAAAGAGAGGGGAAACACACGTTTAAACTGGATACATAAATTAAAAGAAAACCAGTGAAATTGATACTTATAAATATTTTACTAACACGCCACATAATATAAGGTGTGCAGAGTGACCCCAGTCAGGACTCTATAATAAGCTAAGCTTCTTTGACAACAACATAGGCCGGCACTGGTATGTAATCAGTGTTCCTCTAGTTAATTTTATTACAACATCAAAGCAGTATAATAAAGAAAATGTGAATTAAAGCAGAATGTAGGTCCCACGCCAGCCTGCCAAGTTGTTTACTGCTGCAAAACCTGAGTCAACTCTTTAGCAGTCCTCAAAGGTGAGAGTGTCGTACCGGCATTTCTTTTCCTGACTGCGTTTTGTTTTGATCAGACCCAGAATGGCTTGTTCTTCATATTGGTGGTTGCACTTCTTATTCTTCATCGGGTTCACCATGTCCACCTTGAATGCAGACGCACAGTGGTGTGTTATATGAGACACAGATGAAAAACACACAGTAGCTGCTAAAACATCAAGTCAAGCTGGATTTCTACGTTTTGTCTACGTTTTGTTGATACTGAAACTAACATGTAATTGCAAGAAGTGTAATAAGATGGCAATGTTTTGAAATAAGAATCATTCAACGGGAATATGTAACGGCGTCGAGTTGCTGTGAAGTTAAGCAGCCCATCAGCAGGCGGAGCGGTCTACCTGTGTGAGTGGGCAGGTGAAGTTGTCTTGGCTCTGTGTAACAGCAATGTCCTCATCAAGCTCCGTGTTCTCTGCGGCTTCTTTGTTGCCTGAAAACACAAGATACATACATGCAGTGTTCTTCCAAATGTCCAAGCAGAGTAATGAATGATGAACTGGATGGATGACAAGATGGCAGGAAAATATCCAACAGGCAAGGACGTGGACTGAAACAAGATCCATGGAATATGGCAGGCAACATGTCCCACTTATGGTTAGAAATTCAGAGCTAATCCTAATTAAATAAATAAAAAAAAATAAAAAAAACACTGTCCACATGAAGGTTTTAGTGTCGACCAGATTTTACCACCATTCACAAATGCTTATGTTGGCAGAAGGACACACAGCCACATACATTTATAGTGGCACACATAGCCTTAAGATATTACACTGACCGATGCACAGTTACCTACATGCGCACAAAAAAATCTCACCTGCTCACACAGACGTCTAACACACCCACCCACATGAAGCTATCGCCCCTTTATTCAGCCTTTAAGAGAGCAGCTTCATATTGTATCCCTCAATAGGAACATGGGGGTGACAGTTTTGCCTCTCATTCAGTGAACAACAATGATGTTTGATGGGTTAAGCCATCACAAAATACATTGACAGTACATGAAATGATCTTATATATTATAAATATATAAGATAAAAATATTATAAATATGTTTTCTCACACAGTGCAACTTTTGGGAAAGAGTCAGACTGGGAAAATAGCATTTGTGCAGCAGCTAATTCACTTGGAATGTCTACAGAGAGGGGTCTAATAAGGACAGCAATTAAAAAGCAGAAAATAGCAGCTACGGGATGACAGGCAAACACAATTATTCAACAGTAAACAAAGGGAGTTGTGTTTTTCAAATTAAGCTAATAATTATCCTAAAAATATAAAAAGGACACGTGCCAAGATTCCTCTCTCTGCTTGGCTGAGAAGCCCTCCTGCAAGCACAGATATTATAAAGCTCTATTAAAAGTCCTGAATAAACTGCACTCAGTCTAGCAGTGCATACATTGTGACTATTGTTTCTTTTCCCTCCACAGGCCTTACCTTGTTTGGGAGAGGTGTTGATGCTGTCCTTGAAGGCCACTACTTTCAGGTGATTGTGCAGATTAGAGTCTGTGAGCCTGGCTAGGCTCTCTGTGAACCTGTCCTTCACTTTGGCAGACAGGCTGAACTGCGCCTCCGGCTGCTGCGTAGCAACCTACAGAAGTTGAAAGTAGGTTAGGCTAAGTAGGTTCCTTGAATTTTACAATTAGTCAACTTCAGTGCTTTTCCCTGACATTTAAAGCCAACACCTTGACATTAAGACTTGCCACTCCAGAAACTCTGGGTGTACACAGCGTAACAGGGGCCAGCCACCGTGAGTGCTGAATGACCTTCTAAAGCGATGTGCAATGTTTGTCCATGTAAGTCCTTATCCCAGCAATGCATCTCGAGGCTGACCTGTTCATTTAGTACAAGGCAAGAGGAAGCTTTCAACTTATGCGATTAGACCGTGCCAGGTTGATCTCACCTCTGCTGTGACTTGTTGCACAACATCAACAAAGCAGTTTATCTCCCTGTCCAACCTGGCACACTCCAGAATCATGGCCTCCATGTCTTCGATGCCAGGGCTCATCTCTTCACCTGTAACATTAACAGCACCCACGGTGATGGAAACAGTATGCAGATAAAGTAGCAATACCACACTGCAAACACAATCCATTACATGTAAAAGTATTATCAACAGATATATCAAAAGTACTCATCCTGCAGAACGACCCCTGTAAGTACTTTATCATGGATCATTATGGATCATCGATGCATATTACTGCGTACTTAAGGTTGTAGTAGATGGTCATGGTGGAGCTAATTAAATACTTTACGATTTATACTATTGCATCATATTTTATAATCTTATCATGGATTTTGTTCATTAAAGATACATCTTTTCAGTAACTAGTAGCTATAGATACCAGATAAACGTAGGGGAGACACGCTAAAGTACAAGTAAGTTACATGAGTAAATACTTACGCTGTAAATACACGTATTAGATGAATAGCACCGTCAAAACCGGGAATTCTGGGAATATCCCTGAGTAGCGTGTAGTTAGACACAGAATAAATGATACGGTAACATATTTACCCTTCGCTTCCGCCAGGTCCATGGCCACATCTGTCACTATGTCCATTCCCGTGCTGATGTCTGCCTGACACGACTTCAGGCTCGACAGTGCTCCGTGAACGGCGCTCAGAGACATTACGCTGGGAAGCTTCTCTCCTCCGGGACAAGCTAAAGTTCAGCTAACTAACGTTAAGTTAGCCTAGCTTGTTAACGTTAACCGGTTAGCTTAGCGAGAGCTTTCTGACGAGCTAAAGTAGAACGAATGAGAAGTATCAAGAGTCTTAATCTGTGTCCGCTTTTCTTCACTAATTATATTCTGAAGATAACAGCCAACGGTGAAATACATTACAGGACGACACGCAGACCACACAGACCGAATAAAATAACAACGGCGGCTAAAATCTGACTTCCGTTTTCTTTATCTGACTTCCTACGGAGCCACTACGGAGGCCCTCTGGGGCCACATGGTAGAAAACAAATAATTCAATGTGCAATCCGAGTGCACGGTTTTGCAATCCGGGGGTCATTTCTAAATGACACGACGTCCCCTGGTAATATAATAAAAATATAAATTCTATTCGGCCAGTCTTTTCTATTGCCCAGTCACAGCTGTCATGTTGACACAAGGTCTGCTTAACGAGCATTGGGAGGCAACTCTAATGTACATTTCATTTCAATACGTGAATGCTAAAAGCATTTGCGTAATGGTCCGCTCCATTAAAAAAAGATTAAACTAACAACCGAGGGGTAACAATCGTATTTATTAATGAATTTCGTTGAAATGGCACAACGTGATAATATACTAAGTTGGCAAGTTAACTCACAGGCCATTTAAATTGTCTATGTACAATCTATTATTAGTGCATTAAGACCTTGATGTTCAATGAGATGTGTACTAAACAATTCAATAAGCTTTTTTTCATGGAAGACATTGAAGCAGAGGTCATAATAATAATAAAACGAATGATATTTAGCACATTTACATTTCAAAGTCAACGTCTGCAGTGGAAAAAAAAATCCTATGGCGACAAAGGAATCATCTTCAGATTAAGTGCTTCATCCAAATGTTCACAGTATTGTTCTGAACTCATCAAAAATGAAACTGGGCACATGGGCTTCGGCCACCTTAAGAATACAGAGAAAAGAACAATGTGTCTTACTAGCCCACTGTACATACAATAAAAATGCATGACATAGCACTTAAAAAAGTCTGTAGTTGTGTCTCACTCAGGGCATGGTTCTGTATGATTAATCATTTCTTACAGCTGAAATGTACCGTATCTTACTGTAAAAACAATGTAGCTGCTAAACATATTTGGGTAGAATCATCAGAAATCAAAGGTCAGGCTTCCCTACCGCCCCCAAATTGTTGTTTTCTTGACACAAAGTTTTACAGCATTACTAAGTTCAAAGTTGTCCTACCTTGCGTGACAGTTTTGTGTACTTCACATAGTCTTCCAGGAACATCAGAGCTCCCACCACATCAGAAGGCATGTCAGGGATCTTCTGACTATGATGGGATCAAATGGAAACTCAACCGTGAGTTCATACAGCCATAAGATGTATTTCATAAATGTATTCAGATCGAGAAATCAAAAGGAGAAACAATATCATTACTAAAAACTACACAACAGGCAGTGTTTAAATATGTCATTTTAATCATTATTCCAAAGTAGTCATCTTCATCTAGTTTTAAGGCGGTTGGCATTTGGTGCATTACCGCCACTGTCCACTCCGGACGGAGAGTGGAACAGACAATAGACTCAATATCTACATCCCTCTATCTGCTCAGGTCTCTCAGTTCTCCCAAAGAAGTCTAGTCTGTTTTGTTACCTTGTGCACTGCTCCATGATAGAGCGGATGAACTGACCAATCAGAGCCAAGAACTGATGTGTGTATCTGGAGTGGAACTGCTTGAGCAGGGTGAGAAGGCCGAGCACTAGTGGAGGCCAGTCAACTGGGTCTGTGGCTTTCCTGCTGGTCATTCCTGGGAAAACACAAGTCATGTGGTCATTTACCTGTGGATGCAGCTTTACATAGTAGTTAGTCCGGCACCACTGACCAAAAAATCCACCACATATTTTGTCACCGATATACCCAGAATCTGGTGCCCTCACATTCTTTAAAGTAGTGACTTCCTACATTACCCAAAATAACACTGTGGGTCAAGTACAGTATGTAGCCTACTTTGACAGACCGAGAGTAGGGTCGGTCTCCAACGAACCCGGTAGACAGGGACAGGCGATAGTCTACATTTCACACACTGGTGACAAACAAGGAAGACCTGGCTGCTGCCGATGGGGTAGGCAGAGATGAGCAGTCAAAGGAGGATCTACACGATCAAGAGAGGATCGAGTCCGGAGAGTTCAAAGGAAAGGCGGCTTTGAGCGACGGAAGACAAAAGGAGGAACTATACAATCAAAGGAGGTTCCACGCGATCAAAGGAGGCCCAACCCTATTAAAGGAGTATGGAGAGGATCGGACATCTATAAAAACATGCGCGGGAAACTGTTGAAAATAGCTCTGATGATGTGAACTACAAAATTAAGCTTCTCTGAAACCCCAACCATCACAGCACACTGGCTTGACCTATTGCACTGAAAAATGTACAACTTAAGTCATCAGCAAAAGTATGATAAGAGCTGAAATATAGTACTGCAATTTAAAAAAACTTGCCTTGGTTTTTGTTGTACTGAAGTTTAGGCAGCTGAGCGATAATAAACAGGAAGTTGATCATGGGGAAGTAAGGTAGGCGCTTTGTGGTGATGTAGATCTGTGAGAAACACAAACAGAAGAAAAATGGTCAGCATTCTGCAATGTACAACTATACAAAACAGAAAATGATCAGAGAGAGTGCAGTCGACAAAAACGCAGGTGAAATTGGCTTCAGTTTGTGGTGGGTTGAAGAGCTGAAGATGAAATATTATTTGTCAAACACTAGTTCCACTGGCTGTGAAGCCACACCCATAAATTCCGGACCTTGTTGAGTGGGTTATGAATGCCGGCAGCCTCCAGATGGGCAGTGATGTCATATAGAAGAGTGTTGTCGTCTTTAGGGTAGGGCAGGGACGGATCCTGGTAGTGAGCTTCAATGTCTGCCAGCAGAGACCTGGCAAGGTCACAGTAAGAGTAACATTTTTAATTTGAACAATAATCATTTCTCAACAAGTGCTTCAATTCTAATTAGGAAAAGTTTATGATATAGAAGCAAAGCAATACTTTCCCCTCAACACAAACAATAATTATTATATTGTAACACAGTTACAGAGATGTTAGAGAAGAGGTACTGTATGCTCTGAGGTGGTGAGACTGGACTGACTTGTTGAGGTTTTCCAGGGCAGCAGCCAGGTGTTTGGAGTCAAACTTGCAGGAGTAGTTCAGCTCATTAGCAATCTGCTGTCTGAGAATCTGCATCTGACCGACCTACATCAAACACATTTATTTAACATTATTTTTACAGCATCATGTCTCTATTGGCATCGGCAGGAATTAATTGACAATGAAGAGTGCCATGAAAACTCAGGCGAGAGGGAGATTAATTATTGTGAACACAGACCTGTTTCATCTTTAAAGAATGCACATCCCATGAATAGCAAATATATTAATAATTGTTTTCTATTCACAACATTAGAGAATATCATGGACCAGTACCTTTGTGATGGCCTCCAGGTATGCACCCCAGATCCTCTGGGTTTTGGCCACAGAACCGGCATACACTTTGCTGGCATTTGCTGTTGCAGGAAAAAAAACAAAAAAACAATTAGATTTTCAAAGAATAAAATGATCCTGGCAGGTTGTAGGATTTCCTAAATGAACACCTACCCACGATGCCCTGGACTGGGTTGACAGCACCCAGCATTGCTTTAAAACCATCCACCACAGCTTTGTCCCTCAGGATGGTCTTCTGAAGCATTGTCAGGAAGTTCTGATGGGAGAAACGGGTGGCTAACAATGTGCACTCAAGATACCATAAAAGCCCTGACAGACCTGGAAACAGTAATTTGGTGCCTCTGTTTATTTCAGGAAGAGACTGGTGGTAGCTTTGAGACCTTTTTTATATGCTAATTACCTGGAGTTCCTTCACAATCATGAAACAGAGCAGGCGGTCCAGTCCGTTGAGGCCAAATGTACCCAGGGTGTTCTGGATCTCAGAGAATAGCCTGTTGTTTGTGACCTCCTGGTGGCTCTTCAGGTCGTACCAGGTGTTCATCTGTTCGATGTAGCACGTTACCCTGTGGAAGGGCCAGTGTTTGTCAGGGGAGCTCATAAATACTGTATGACCAAAGCTTGTATCTCCAATCTTCAGATTAAAGTCCAGAAAACCCCATCATAGGTTTCAATAACCCTTTTATTTCAATTTCCCTGTTTTAATTGACGAGACATACTTGGGATCAGTGATTCGGAGGATCTCTCTGCAGAGACGGCCGATGAAAGTCGCAGACTCATCCACAGAGGGAAACTTTGGGATGGGGATGTGGGTGGACTGGTGCACACTCTGCCAGTCCTGGATCTGATTGGAAGCAATTAAAGAACCACCAAATCAATCAGCTCCTGTTACTGACAAATAGACAGTGAACAGTGAAACGCAATCTACTGTCTTGAGCATGACCTTGGCCCGGAGGAAGCTGTTGCATTCCTGTTCCACATTGTAGTTGATGATGCGGGACACTTCCTCCTGCCAGATTTTAAGGCCGTAAATGCTGACATAGTCCTGGATGTACTCAAACGAACGGTAGAACCCATCCATGGTGGCCGCCATCTCCTTCAACTTGGGCATCAGCTCACTAGGCTAAGAGAGTGGAAGATTCTTGTTTAGTCCCATATTGTAATTCTTCACCACTGTTGACCTTGACTCTCACCAGTCAACAGGACATGGACATTTTTTAAATACATTATAATGAGCCAGTAAAAAGATGCTCTAAGCTGTATTTTGGGCAAAACTTGTAATTGTAAATTATTAATTGTTTTGGTCCTGTGTCCTGGGGAGTTTCTCCGGTCCGTTTAATAATTCAGTGGTTTGATTTTACACATACCAAGTATGTCACAAATCTGCACTCAAGACTGATAACGCACTGAAATATATAAATGTAAAAATATGCAGCGATCAACAGATTGCTGATCTGATGTCTGACCTTAGCCTTGGGGTTGAAGATCAATCCTTTGTGCAGAGCATAAGCTACCCTCTTCACCAGCTCCTTCCTGATGCCATCCTCCAGAAGCTGCTTAGGATCCACCTGAAGCATCACATTGTGTTAGTAAAGTAAAATCCACCACGGAAACTTATTCTCGAACTGCAATGTGGCTGATCCCTCCTTACATGTTGGACCAAAGGCAAAGGTGTTTGAATACCCTATCACCGTGCTAAAAGTAAACATCACATCATCTACCTTAATGATCCCAACTAGGGTGGTCTTCATCATCAGGATGCCCTCAGTGAAAATGGAGATGTCATGTGTGAGTTTAGCCACCTGTAATCACACGAAGCAGAAAGATGTTTAGGCACATGAATGACAGATAAAATCCAGTGGACCTTGAATTAAATCAGTTCAATGTCATAGTATTGGGATAAGATAAGAATGCCAGCAGACATTATACTACATACATAGAATTTGCCATGCTGTTTTGTTTTTAAGTTTAAAACTGAAATCAACCCCGTTTAATTTGAAGGCATTTGATTCAATTTCAGAATTTGCCATTTCAGTATCGGCCTGACAAATTCCAATTAATGCAATTCAATAAAGCCTCTGCCTGCACAATCTGTTTCCATATTGAGCCTTCCTTTCTAATTAGCATTTCACATCAAAAGCTGCGAGCGAGATTGAAAAATGTTCAGAAATGCCAGCTTGGATGATTGCCTCAGACCCACATACAGCAGATGAGTCGACATCAACAGAACAACTTGAGGCCTCTCGTTCCGCTTTTGATTTCATAGAATGTCTGGGGATATTTTTTTCATTACTTCAATCACATTCTGAACGGGACTCCAGGAGCCACATGCACATTGCAAAGTGTGACCATTTCAACCACAAGAGTTGTTTTACTTCATAGCGAGCCCCGAGCTGGGAGTAGTCCTTTAGCTTGTCCTTATCTAGCCGCGTGGGCACCTCCATGATGTCATGGATCTGAAGCTTGATGATCTTGGCCAGAGAGGTGAACATGCTCTCTGGGATGATCTGCAGCACCTGGAAAACAAGATGATAAAATACCCAAACTGAGCACCAACATGAATCGAACGCATGCTTGAGAGTTGAGGTGAGTCTTCAAAAGCACAATGCAGCAGATAAAAAATCCTGTGTACAGCCAGGAGAAGCAAGTCCTTTGGCATAAAGTAATGTGGAATATGGCTGATGAAACCAGTAGGTAATAGTATACTGAGATACACATCCAATAAGTAGCTGTTTTTGGATAAATCTGCCAAACATGGTTGTAAAAATGTGAATCATGACTGCAGCTGTTCCTGCAGAATTACTGAACAACAATGTGTAACAAGCAGAGCTATTTTTGTTAAAGTTGCGAAACCATTTTGAGACCATGTTCATTTATGAGTGCCACAGGAAATGTCAAAGAGTGTGTCTTCTGTGCTGAACCCTGTTAGATACGGGAACTACTTTTGTTAGATCACAGGTGAAAAGGCGATCTTAAGATACAGTACCTTCCTGACATAAGCCACCAGCTCTCCAGAGTAGAACTGTGAAACACTCAGCAGGTCAGCACTGTTGGCCTGGTTGATACGCAGCAACGGAAGGTCCAATGCAGATGCCAGCTGGTCACACACACACAAAATAATTTAAATAACATCAGAGGTAACAATTCTCCAAATCAAGCCAAAGTTATGGGCATCATTTATTTATTGTTATTAATCTTTTGTCTATGTGTGAGCATGTGCGCCTGTGTGTTGGGCACAAATAGTCCTCACCTTAAGAAATGTAGCTCTCAGTTTGGTAACCATGGACGGATTGACTCGGATGCTCTCCTGCATAATTGATGTGAAGCTGCCGAAAAAAAACATGAAACGGCAGAAAGAGACTGCTCAAATCTGCTATACAGACAAAAGAACTAAACACAACAGAGTTAAATCAAAGTCAAAACAACTGCAGCACTGTGGTCCTCTTGATGGTTCATACAGAAAGCTAAGCAGCCCGCCTCACAGTCTTTGGCTCGTCCATGCCAAAGACATCTGTTACCGCCTGCACACTATTTTTGTTTGGCTTTGATGTTCATCAGTGAGCAAGCACCTGTCAATTATCTGCCACGCATAGGACAGGTCTCCAACTATCTGCATGGTAATGAGGACTTCTTCTTTGATATTGATGGTGCGGATCATTTGGTGCAGGAACTTCCTGGTGTCAGCCAGGAACTGACACACCTGCAGGTTAGACTCCAACTGGTGGAACTCCTGGACCTGGAGACCAAGAGGAAAACATTTCTTATAGGCACACGTAACTGCACAGCATACACAAACAACACTGCAATCACTATCTGCAATCACTTCTTGGACACAAGTCTGTGTCCAAGAAGTGTAAGCACGCATCTGGCATCTGGATCATCATCAGGCAACATCTTATTTTCTTGATGGTTAAAAATGTGTAGACAGTTATCACTGGCAATATAAATAAACTTAAGCCAGTGTTTGCAATTTTACAACACACTGTGGCAGGATAGACCAGCTTAAATTATGGCATTATGGCATTACACACCACTGAGACAAATAAGACTTTTGTATTATATAGTCTGATGTGTCTCTATTTATATGCATCTCATATCACTCTTTATTTGCATACATTGTTCTTGGATTCCTTATGCATGAAGCTAAGGCAATCAAAGTAACTGGAACTTAAAGTGATTCGAGTAATGTTTTTTAATGGCAATGGCATTTTAGCTAACAAAATGAAGATGGTCAGGTTTAATGTGAAACTGTTTAGTCAGGGTGAAATACCATTATCTTGCTCACCTCAACAAGAGCCTGTATGAGCTGAACTGTCTTCCTCCCAGCGGCTGTAGAGTCCTCGTAGTTCAAAGACGCGATCTGCTTTGAGATTTCTCTGAACCAGGCCTGTAAGTTCTCTGCGAGGAGTAATATGGGTGTGAAGTACAAGTGGAGAAAGAATATTATCAAAGCATTTTTCACAAGCGGTGGTTAAGAAAAATAGGTCTCTGCTGGAGCTAGAGTCGCAATGAGTAGTAAGTATGACTGATGTAAATGTAATCCGCCTCACCCTGCATGTCTGCCCTTGAAACATTTCTTCCCCCCATGTTGTTTCCCTGTCTCAACATTTTTCTCTGAGCAGCTTCAAGCTTAAACTCATTTGTGTTCTGTCACTGAAATAATCCCCAACCTTCAAAGCACCAGACGCTGCATGGCTGAGGTTCCTTTAGTCAGCGCCACTTCTCTGCTCTTTGTGAAATCCTTCGCCACATCCATCCCAACAGTGTAACTCACCATTTTTCTCCACCCTGGTGAGAGGTTTGACGCCTGAGAAGACTTCGGCCAGCTCAGTCATTCGCTCTGATCCCTCCATCTTATAGCTCTCCCATTTGATCTGCTTCTCCAACAGCATCTGCTTGAACATCTGGAAGAGGGACAGCACAGATGCTGAGTCGATGAGGAAGGATTAGTCTGATGAGATGTGTAATGAGAACGTTAAATTTGTGTCCTCTCTGAGAGCTAGACTGGCTAGCCATATGCTGCCTCAGTGTATGCTAATTGACGACAGAGCGGAAACACCTAATGAGAAAGTCCAGTTGGCTGGATCACTGTGGAGTTATTCTGGCATTCATTTCACACTTTCACTCTGTTTATCAACTAGAGAAGCCCCGTATGGTCCTTGTTTTTCCATGTTATCCCGGTCACCATACACATTTTCTATTACTGAGGAGAGATGCTCACCTCTTTGAGTGTGAACTCAAACTGAGCAGTGTCTAGTAGAAGCTGGAACAGGATCCTCCGTTTGTACTTTGAGTCAATGAGCACTTGGTCTTTGATCTGACGCAGTCGCTTGTTGTTTGGATCATAGGCTGTAAGATAAGGGCAAATTTGAGTCAATTGTAAATTAAAAAACTTTTCAGCTCAAACGAACTAGAAATGGACAAAAGGGAAATCAACGTTGTTCAAACATTAATTTCTAAAGAAAAGAATCGGCCCAATATTCTCACCTGACTCTGCAGAGTGCAGCATCAGCCAGCGGATGGCAACATTGCAGTCCCTCAGACAGTTGAGTAGTTTGGGAATGTTGTCGAGGATGATCTCCTCCCTGAGGAAACCTTCCTTCAGCAGCTGCTGCACCTGAGGCCTCAGGCTCTCCATGCCAGCTGCGTATCGAGTGGCCTAAACACACAGTGGTGGTGAGTTGGTTGGGAGATATGGATAAAAGTATCTTTCATCTTGAACAATGAATTATTCATTCACTCACTCCCATTAGTGGCCATTAGGAAGCCTGGCAATGTCTGCAGATGACACACCCCACACGGATCACTCCGTTGCCCCCTCGTGCTATGGGTGCACAGTTTTTCATGACTATGACTGTGCGTCTTTGTTAATACCTGTACTTCAACTTGAGCTCATGCATATTCACCTTTTTAATAAACTTTTCAAGACACTTTAAAACATGTCCTTGTAAAGTCACTGATTTGATTAATACCCTTGTGTTTCAATTTAAATTCTGAATAGTCACACTGGATGCCTTACAAATTCTGTAGACGCGGTTATCAGTACCTGCATACAACAGAGTGCCGCGCTGAAGGACTATAAACTGTCAAAGCTGAAGACTGTGTTACATTGAAGCCAATCCAATTTTATTTTTAATACCTGCTCTTTGATGTTAGCAGAGTCCAGCGTGTAGTTGAGAGCAATCTTGGCAGCTTTGTATGGTTCCCAGGCCTCCACCAGGTTCACTGTGATCCCCATGTAGATACTGATGACCTGCAGACAGACAACACAAACAATTCAGTACAACAATCACAGTAAAAAAAAATACTGAGAAGAAGCAAGATAGGTAACCTAACGACATGACAGGGTCAGTGCAGATGAAGCCTACAGGTTGTCCTGCAAACAATCCTACCATAGAACAAATGTCTTACCCAGTTGTCCGGGAAGTACTTGTCCACTATCTCCCTCATCTTGGCCTGCTGGGTGTGCAGTATAGAGGGGGTGAAATAGAGGCAGACATACAGCATCGCTGCCTGGTTAGCCAGCGCTGTGCTACGATGCTCTGGTAGAGGGTAGGCAGACACCTGTTGGACAGGATGAGAAATGGGATTTTAAGTCCAGCGGCTAGCCCACGACGTTTGACGCAACAGTCTCATCAAATCTGCAACAAAACTTAACTCTAATTGGAAGCGACAAGATTTGTCAATATTCAAAATTCAAAATGATGTTCCTCACTTGGTTGTATATGTCGTCCGAGCGCAGCCTCCCAATGACCATGCTACTAAAAGTGGTGCTGATGGGAACTCTGTGGAAGTAGCTCTCTGGGTAGTTGGCTGGCCGCTTGGCTCCAGGCTGACTGGAGAAGCCGGTGCTGCGCAGGAGTTTGCAGATGTCATCCAGGTTGGAGTCAGCTGATGAACGGGCAGCACTGAAGAAAATATTAAAACAATAAAATAACGGGAGAAACAATGCACCGACTGAGGCAAGTGAGGACAAACGTGTTGTGTAAGCGTGTCATTTCTCAGATTTCACATTAGTAAAACATAATTTTATATTTTGTCGTGAAATAACGTCTCATAACACTGCAAAAGGGAAAAATAAGTGCATCCACATCTTTATTATGTCACATTTCAAGCATATTTACATGGCGGGGTGATATTTCAAATGAGAGGCAGAAGGAGAAAGATAAAAAAAGAGACAAGATAATAACAATATTTTAAGCGAGGGCTCGTACGAGTCAAGCAAAGTCACTCAATTTTGCTGTGAGCGAGCTGACTGGCTAACGAGTGAATTGAGCACATCGAGTGTGAGTCAGCGAGAGGATGTCATGTGGGTGTGTGTGTGGGTGTGTGTGTGAGTCACAAGCGCACCTGTATCTATAGTAGGAAACAAGCATTCGCTCTCTGACATCCCCTTCAATTTTCTGGTCAATAACCAGCAACGTGACTCCATAAAGGTAGAGCGCCTCACACTGGGTGGAAAAGAAAACACACATCATCATCATCATCATCAACTTCTGTAGTGTCTTGCCAGTAGAGGTGGGCGATATGACCTACAATTTATATCACGGTGTTTTTTTTTTGTTTCTTACGGTGACGGTATGATATCACGGTGTTACAAAATTAAAAGGGGATTCTCCACGATTCTACCTTTTTTCACCCTATTGGCAACGTAAGGGAACACATCTTAAAGAAAAAATGAGCCTGCTCCATAATGTAGGTTAACTACTAACTGATGTGTGATTAATTCTCAGACTTTGACCAGGGGTAGGATTAGACATCTCAACAGCATTTTGGCAGAAAACGTATATTATTGCCGATACATTGCTTCATTTATATTTGGAAAAAGGTACTGCTGTTGACACAAATGTGTTCTGGTCAAATAGGCTAAATTATATTATTTATGTGTAATTAATTTGGAACGTTTATTAGACTTTATTTCATCACCATGCACTGTTCAGAAAGCTTGCTAGCCTGGTCCATTTGTTGATCTGTATTGTTCGCACCATGTTTGAGCTATTGTCCGTCATCATGCAGACCAGACAAGCGTCCTCCAAGCCCCAGGCAGACAGACAGACAGTGCAGCAGCAATGAACGAAGCCTGGAGTCACAGCTGTGTTTCTGCGCTCCGCTGGTGCAGCTGTTGGCTAAACCACTGGTGCTTTCGGCACTCGTAGCGTCCTCGTACTCACGGACGTGCATGTTTTTTAGATGGTGGAACAGGTTGCTGGTGTTGCCACCTTTGGCTGTCACAACACTGCAAATCTTATGTTTTATTGATGTTTGCGCCGCGTCAGATGATTTACAGCCAAACCAGGTCCAAATCACAGAAGTGCTCCCCTTTTTCGGTACCAATCTTTCCACCTCGGTCTCTCCACCTGGTACCGACACACCATCCATTTCTTTTCAGAGAATAAGGACCCTTCTTCTCGCTGTTTTGTCTTGCTGATTGAAATCTGACTGTGTTGCGACCTTTGTTTCTTTGTCGATAACTGTAGCGGTAAACTGCCTCTCGCTTTATAACGTTCGTGCCGTCTGACGTTCAGTTTCTGTTCACGTGAATAGCAGCAGACTACAGTGAATATGCTTTATGTTTGCTTTGCAACAAAACAAAGACAGGTATTCAGACCAAGACTGAACTTTAAAAAAAAAAAAACTAAAGGCCTTATTGTTATTTTTAATATTCTAAAACATTTATCACAGTAATGACGGCATTGCAAAATCCATGTGGTGGCAGAACGTGACACCGGTGACGGTTAAGAAACCGGTATACCGCCCACCCCTACTTGCCAGTAAGTATTAATGTGTAATTTTAAGGGCTAGGCATTAATTCCGCTATGAACTCATCGCAAACTGACACCTAGACGATG
This sequence comes from Gadopsis marmoratus, assembly GCA_036023855.1. Lineage (NCBI taxonomy): Eukaryota > Metazoa > Chordata > Actinopteri > Centrarchiformes > Percichthyidae > Gadopsis > Gadopsis marmoratus. The sequence goes on along the minus strand of JAVQJF010028562.1, from coordinate 30,290 downwards.
TAATGTGGTCTTTTGTTCGTGTAATGTTACAAAATTTTCAGCTGATTTGCATTTGTGTTACTTACTAAAAGCTGTTTCCCATCCTCATTTAGAAGCACAGTCTCCAGGGTCTGCTGAATATAAACACCCTCATGTAGGTCATCCAAATATCTGCAGAGAGGAGAATATAACAACATCTGGCAACATAGTCTTTATCATGTTTTGCGGTTTAAAGAGGAGAAAAGCAAGGACAGGTAGGGAGTGTGATTCAAGGTCAGGGGCTGTGTTTTTATCATCTATCTCAATAGCAGAGCTGAAAATATGTTTTTGTATTCTTTTACGCTTAAATTGACTTTGAACTGACAGTGAACTTAAAACTACAACAACCCCTAAATAGCCCGGTCCAGTCTTACCTGTTCAGATCCACTATATATTTGTGGACACTCTCAAAAGCCAGATAGAACCTCGACAGAATCTCAATGTTGTTCTCTCTAAACTCTTCATCCAGGTCTTGAAGCTCAGGTTTGGCTTCCAGCTTCCCCTCGTAATACTCTGGGCCCTGGCGAAGAAGCGGCATTTTGAAACAAGTGTGATCGACACTCAATCCATACTCACGCGCGTCCCTTATGAAAATGTAAAGCACAGCTCCCAACGATGGGGGCGAGGCAGAACAGCTGTTCCAATAAGAAAGCAATTATTTTCATATATCGTACACTGAACTCCTGAACCTACAGCAGCGTTACAAGGCCAACGCTGATATGCACCGGAGCCAAGATGATGTCCAAGTAATGACTAAAATAAATATGCATCACGTACCTAGTTTCCTCAAGTGTACACATTGTGCATGCACCTAGGTTGTCCCTTTAGCACTTGTATGTTAATCTTTGGCCCAAGGTTGAGATTGTAGCTAATTGTTCGAGGTCAGAAATGTCTTAAAGCACCTGCTCTGATCAAATCCATACCTTAAAGTAGCTGAAGTCACACACAATGTCTCCATATTTCTGCTGGTCGCTTTTGTCCTTGAGCCTGAAAACTGGAGGGATGAAGTCAGACAGGCGCAAGAGCTCTGCAATGATGGCATTTCCCCTAGAAACTATCCTGAGGATGGCCTGGCCGCACAGGTTGTTCTCCGCCAGGAAGTCCACCATGGCAGCTGGAGGAAAAGGAGGAGGAGGATGCACAAAACAGCTGCACCTTGACCCTGTGTTTTTGCAGCAGGCTGACTGCGCGGATATTCCAGCTGACCAAAAAACAGAAAGGCAAGCCAGATGTTTGACAACGCCAGATGGATCAGTTCAAGACTTTTTGATGCTGTTTGTATTTGTATCCGCCCTGCTGAAGTGTCCTTGGGCAAGACATTGAATGCCACCCAGACTGATCCTGAGAGTGGCAAACAGAAAGAGCATCCTCCCAAAAAGTAGTAGTTCCTTATTACATTAGCATTGCCGTTACTTAATGCTTAGTAGGCTCAAAGTACGTGACATGAAATGCAGTGTGACAAACTCTCATTTTAATTATTTTAACGCCTAGGGTTTTACAATGTCCAGGTTTCTTAACGACACATCAAAACGCGCTGAAAACACTCGTTTGGCTTCTAATAAGCTTGTCGTTTGGTTTCTACGTGGAAGAATTCGAGGAACGTAGTTATTATGCATTAGCTTCAGCTCTTTCTGTTGCCACCAAGCTAAGCTGCGTTAGCATTTAGCCTGCTAGCTACTGTGATTTTCCTTGATGCTGCAGACGACAGCACATACAGATGCGAACAGATCGCGGTGCGCTAACTTTTCTACGTCCCGGTAATTTAATTTAAATCGCCGGAGATTTTTAAATGTCCAAGACTGTACAAAAAACAAACAAAAAAGGCTTGCCTCTGTAGATCTTCTCTTCCCTGTTTACTTCCTCGTGACCAACCACGTGATTCTGCCGGTGGGTGTGTTTGATTCTGTTCATTCAGCGCGCCGGATGTGAGCGGTATGGCCCGTGCACTGACTTCCACCACTAAAAGTAAATTTGCTATATTTTGAAAAGACTGACCGTGGTGCCACCTGCTAATGTATATCAAATATATTCATGTAGCCCGAATCACAAAGACGAAATGGGTCCGCTGAGTTTACCTTCACGGTGCGCGTCCTAAAGCTCAGTTAGGCGTACATGTGTCGCTAGATGGCGACAGAGATCCACTGCACCCTCAGTCTCTCCAGCTCGCTGCTGCTCCACTGCACCGAGGGTCTGTGAGCTCAGATGTCGGGCTCCACAGGGATGCAGTGATTTGAGATCGAGTAGGGAGAATAAGCCTGAACTGAAATGAAACCAACCTGCTGTGGAAAAGCTCAGAGATAAATCCACAAAGAAGAAATATAACACCCCATAGCCTTCAGGCTACAAGTATCCTCCTTAGAACTCTTTTCTTGGAGGGACTTTGCATTCACTTTATCAGCACATCACTCATTGTTCATCATCGACGACATAAAAATCAATTTGGCTGGAGAAATAATGAACATTTCTTGAAAACAATGAAGTCTGCCTGTCTGACGTGGCTGAAAAAGCTGACACCTGCATGACCAACATGTCAACATGGATGAATAAGCATAATAAGCATATGCGCATAAAGTTTCCTTCAAATTCTGATTGAATTGGACTTTTATTGGCAATAAGTCTTACACGCTGGCAGGCACGTCCTTTATGCAGAGTGAGCCAGAGGTTAATAACAGACATATGGAGAGAGCTGTTTGTTTGACCTGTCACCTTTCTGTGTGAGAGAGCAAGGTTTCATCTCAATCCTGAGCCGGTTGATGTCTCAGTGTGCCGTAGCAGATTGTCTGTCCTCATCATTCAATGTTCACGTTATAAATCTTTTGATACAATCCTGCTGCATCAATTTAACTACATTTTTATCATTGATAGCCGATGCAAAGGATTCTCTGCTTCGGGGTATTTTTACAGATTGTCTTCATCATGATTTTACTTTAATCATTAGTGCAGAGTGGTGATTGACAGGGATCTGGGAGACTGAGGCAAGGTGACTTGCATTTAACGTCCCGAATAACGCGCTTATCTCCCCGAGCTACTGGAGAACCATTATTTCAATTGCATTTTATAGTGGGGGCAAGGGAGAAAGACAGAAAGATGCAATTTAGATTCATAGCTCGCTTCCTCATTGACCTGGCTGTCCACAGACTACGCACTGCGTCCCTGCGGCCGCTGGCTTTATTACCCGTTTGCCATCAGACCAAGGTCACATTCTCAGCAGCTCCGAGGTCAGCGATATGAGCTTCCTGGGAAGCATCATGAAAGGTTTTCACTCATGAGGTCTCTTACTACACACCTTCTTCATTAACCTTCTGGTGCCTTAAGGATTTTCTCTTCTTGTTATCATGATTGGTCTTTGTAGAATGTAATTTAAAGATTTGCTTTCATTGTAAAATGGTAGACTTTTTTGTGATGAAGCAAATGCATATGCAGGTAAAGGACACCATATATACACAGCACCAGTCCAATCTTATACCACCGAGTAATATGCCAAACACTTATTGTATATTTAGTTAGCCATCGGCTGAAGAGTGACTAAATGACCCTCATGTCTCTGCCCATTAAGAGCATTGACGGATCACAGTTCTCATTCCCTGAGTAGCCTGGTGGTCATTGACTGCTGGGTTAGGTAATTATCATTTGTCAGTGAAACCCTTGAATTGGCTAACAAATGATGATTGCCGCTTACCCGTGAGCTACTTTATGTTCTAACAAATGCACCAAATTAATGACTTTATATAACATATAAAAGAGTGACTCAGCGATTTATAAACTGGAGGCCTTCAGCATCTCTAGGTGTGTGATTTTAAAGTCCTGCGCTCACATGTTTGCAAAAGATGGTCTGAAAGCAAAAAATGCAAGGTGTGTGCCTATGTGCATTAGCAAACACACAAATCTGTGCATGTGTCCCCTTAGGCCATGTGCCCTTTATTAACAGCAAATTGACTATATTCAGCTTGGCTTCCTCAGTGATTAAACCTTTTCATGGCGGGAACCTTCACACCACTGTGAACTGTGTGAGGTGATTAAAGGCTGCTCAATTTGTAGTCCAGTCTCTCTGCTATTCTTCCTCATTGATCTTTTTCAGGCCCTTGAAGTGAGAGCTGCACGCAGCAAGCTTCTCATTGGAATAAGACAGGATAAATCCTCTGGTCTACTCCTTCTGTCTCTCTGCTCCCATGTCAGCAAATATTTCACAGACATGTATCCAATCTGATTACAGCTAATGTTTATGCTGTTTTTCCTTTGATATTGTTATATGAGTTTAATTAATCTCTATTATGTTGAACAGTATGCATATCAGGTGAAGCTCTATAAATTACATGTGCTCAGAGTGATGTTTACAATATACTGTATGTGCTACTGTGTGTTCTCTTTCATCCTGCTCTCACTCTACCCCCCCTATATATATTTTTTTTTTTTCTCTCTCTCTACCCAACCGGTTGAGGCAGATGACCGCCCACCCAGAGCCTGGTTCTGCTTGAGGTTTCTGCCTGTTAAAAGGGAGTGTTTCCTTGCCACTGTCGCCTAGCGCTGCTCATGGTGGAATTGCTGGGTCTATACATTTAGAGTTGGTCTAGACTTGCTCTATATTAACAAGTGCTATGAGATAACTCTGATATAATATAGCGCTATATAAATAAAAATGAATTGAATTGAATATGATAAATAACTCGAGATTCCAAAATTTCGTACACTACTACACTTTGCGTAGCCTGTGAAGGTACACTAAATCAAAGTTGGATGACTAGGATAGTCTTCAGAGAAGTGCACTGTTTTACCACACTGTCAGAATAATATTCTACTATTTTGACAAACTAAAGTAAACTTTGTTTTAACAAAGAGTCTAAAACCATGCTAAATGGGGTTCGTCCTCTGGGGAACATGAATATCTGTGTAATAGGTTTTGAGGTATTTCAATCTGGAGAATCAAAGAGTTGGACCGACTGACAGACGGACATTGACATCCCTAGAGCTATTCCTCTAACTTGGCTAAAAACAAGAGCAGCAGAGGAGGGATGGATCCCTCCTCTGCTGCTCTTCTTGAGGTTTTTTTGGACACAACCTAAACCCTTGTTTTTTGATGGGTTGTTTTTGCAGATTTTAAAGCCCTCTGAGATACATTTGTGATTTTGGTGGATATAAATTAGACTGACTTGAGTTGATTCCACAGGTAATAACAAACACAACACTGTCGCAGTCAAAAGAGAGACAAGGAAAGGCCGGGAGGAGGGTCATTACAGCCCCAATTCTAAATGCCAAAATACCTCCCAAAATTCGTTTCGAGGTTGTCAAGTGCTTTCAGGACCAATAGCAAAGGCTGATTGTGGTAACACTCTAATATCAGATTTGATCAAGAAACAGATGTATTTTTATTGCAAGTCATTACTGCTGTCATACCTATTAGCATACAAATGGTTCCCAGGCCTGTGGAGACCTAAAAGTTATTGCATGTGTAATTGAACCTGATCTCTGCTCTGTGATTGAGATGTTCCAACACTCGCATTGCCAGGCACACAAGGTGGTGAGCATATTGTCTGCACGCACAAACACAAGTGATTTGTCTCTGTTCTTCTCATTTAGTGCCAATTCTTTTTTTCTAATATATAAATACCAACAGTAAACGAGAAAGAAATAAAGGAAGACAAATAGGATAGAGGAATATGATGATAATCATGATGTCTATTATGGTGATTATGATGCTGTCAGTGATAAACACAACACATTAATCTCCTGTAGACTGTTTGTTACACAGTTTGGATGATGAATAACACAAAAATTATGAAAATTGTAGTTTTTCTCTACATTAAACAACATTGTTGATTGATAGATATCACTGTCTTTTTTGAGTGGGACACTGAAAATAATTGATACTTTTATGTGTAACTGCAAAAGGAATTTTATGTCTCTTCATTTTTTTCATTACCAAGAAGGAACAGACTATTGGTCTTTTATAGACCAGGGTAATTCACTCTGAATTTTAACAGGGTCCTAATAGGGTGGGAGCTTTTTGTTGATGGCCCTCAAATTTATGGGACAGGTCCTTATAACTGTAGCACATCACAGAATCTATTGCTGAGAACAGGAGCAGACATTCAAAATACAATAAAATCAACCTTTAAACGTGGCCACTTTGGTCAAGACTGTAATATCTAAACAATAATTGGAATGTTTGCCAGCCAAAAGTACAGACATTCATTGTCCCCAAAAGATAAATTATACTGGTTTTGTTCATTCTGATTCTGATCTGTAGCGACATCAGCAGGTCAAAATTTGAATTTGTCTGTTTGTTTTTTAACCAAATACCTTCAAAGAAATTCCCATCAGCCTCAGCGATACTAGGATTTAGGTATAATTAGCAAATGTCAGTGTGCAAACACGCTAACTTAAGATAGTGAATATGCTAAATATTATACCTGCTAAACAGCAGCATGTTAGCACTGAGCATGTTGACATGCTTTTAGCATTAGCATTTAGTTCTAAGCAAACCTGTGCCTAAGTAGAGCTTCACAGAACTGCTATGGCTTTAGACTCTTGTTTATGTTTAATCAATAAGTCAAATGTTTCGGCCAGGAATTTAGGACCATTTGTAAAGTCTATGATCTCAGTGAATGAGTGAGATATATATATCTTGGAGTGTACATTTAATACAAATGAATTTGATCTAAACCGTTCTGACCTCAAAAAGCCTCATCTGAACTGCTCTCTGACAGGTTTTACTCTCTGAACTGTGAATATATCAATTAATCACAATTGTTATCAACATAAAGTTCACCTCATAGCATGAGAATTTATTTATTTGGAACAACTCCCCTGGCAGCAATCAATACCTAGTCTACTCTTTCTTTGACTCTCTTTTAAGTCAGTAGAAGGTATCATTTAATTAATAGTTGATGTGGGAAATACACTCACCAAGACTCTGATGATAAATTCGATACCACTCTCATATCTCAACAATTTTGAACTGTTCTTTTAATAAACACTATTTTTGTGGCTGCCAGACTGTGACTTGAGAAACGTGAGAAAATATCTATCTACACGTCTTGTTCCCACTAAAGGAGAAGGTGCCAGACAAACAGTATATCAAGTAGACCACCACTTTAATCCTTGAGTGCGATCCTACTGGCCCTATGTGCATCAAGATGCTGACTCTTTCACTTGTCAAATGAACCCTTCATTCCACTGTTCGTCCTGTTACACTCAGATGTGATTTGTGCATTTCAGCGTCAACACGGACGAGCCTCCTCACCAAGGCTGTCAGTCTCAGTCAGGAGGCGACATTAAATTACCACATCCAAGGCTGTGCTCTACCTGAAAGAGACACACTCATACACACCATTTACACACCCACAATTGTCTGTATGTGTGTAGTCTTGTATATGTCTGCGTGGCTCATACCACACAGTCATATTTTTATGTGCATGTGTGAGTGGAATCTTTTAACATCAAATCTGCATCGCATTACATTTATTAACAAAAAGCTAATTAATGACCTCAAACTGTACTCGGAAAGAAAGAACAAATCTCCATTTGGCTTTTCAGTTGCCTGGCTGGGTGACTCGTTGGCTGGATGGGAAAACTATGCTGACCTGGGTGCATCCAAATTAGATATTGGCATGGTTGCGTGTATTACACAGTGGGAGGGCTGCTCTGGCTCAGTCGCCCTGCTGCTCCAAATCTGGCCAGTGCTCAGCTCAGCAAACACAATGCAACAGCAGGAAGACAGCATCTCCACATTCCCATTAAGCTGCAGATAATAGCCAAACAAAAGCAGAACCCCACAGATCTTTTTTTTTAATGCTTTTGGGATCCAGTTGTCTATATTTTTTGTTGATTTGTCCTCACTCTGACAGCACATTGGTTTTGAAGTGAGGCATCCAAATAGGCCTACTGGAAATGCAATTATACATTTCAGACTGTAAAGTGAGGGACTGTCACAATTCCACATGGGTAGACCACTTTAAAGAGCTCGAATTAAATTTCAGTGACATATAAACAAAGCACATCTGATCATTGCAGTGGCAAAAGCCGAGGAGCATTCAATCAGTCAACCAGCGGAACCCCCCCCCCGTAAATTAGTTAAAGGGATGAAAGAGAGAAGAGATGAAAATAATGCCAGAGAGCAGCAGAGGGGATGATAGAGAGTAAGGCAGGAGTCGGGTGAGTGATACAGAAAGAGGAGAGAAAAAAGAGAAAGGGAGGAGGTAGAGAATGAGGAGATGGCCATGATATCCCTCCCTGTCTTTGATCAGTGGTCCATGGGGTACTGAGGCAGTGCAGATAGCTGGTCCACAGCTCTTGAGGAACGCAGCTTCACATTCCTCCTTGCTCTTTCCCCGCTTCTGCAAAATCACATCTAGTCTTTCAGACCCCAGCACCTGTGAAAACACATCACGGCCTGCTCCATGCCAGAAAAGACCTGGCTAATGCACTGTAGTGGCATTGTCCTGCTGGTCCTCATTCACCGGTGCAATTCCTCTCAGGGCAAAATCCATTCTATTCTAATGTTTTCTATTCAATTCTGTCTCTATTTAGGCTGAAATGTATTAATTTATCTCATTGCGTAACCCTCTCAACAGAAGGATCAGGGGTCATGTTCGGCCACAGAGCAACACTATGTGACTCAGGGCTCCAGTGTTTTGCTTAAGGGTACATCAGCAGGACAAATGCATGCTGATAAAGAATCTGGACTGTCCATTAGAAAGCATCAGAAGGTCTCACAATCCAACACCCAAATCTTGCAGACATCCTGCTTTTTGGTCTTTCAACAGGAATAGCCCATTTCTCAGCTGCAGAATCACCTGTTAATACAGGGACCTGAGCCCAAACTCTCTTTGAAGCATGGTCTCAGTCCGCCAGCCCTCTGCCTGGGTAGTTACTGTAGACAAACAAACATTGGAATATACAGTAAAATGAAATGGTTTGTATATACTGCATCATTATGCACAACATTGTTGTCAGCCTAACACCAGTTATGTTAAAACGTGCAAATAGGAAAAATATGGCTGCTTTGATTTAGGTTATCAACATAGACCCAGAATCTTTGACTGTAAACCCACCTACCTTATATGAAAAAAACCCAGTATAATATTCCTTAGAAGTGTAGCCTATTAGTGTCATGTAGGACAACATAATAATATGCTATAATAGTCCAAGAGAGATTTAATTTACACTGAAATAGTTTTCTTGAAAAATATAAACAACAGAAACAACAGAACTATTACTATATATATAACAAGAGTACTATATCAACTTTTAAGCCAACATGTACCATAAGTCCTTGAAATGCTGGGAAAAAACAAAAACTGGACACTTGACAATCTACAATTTACATAGCAAACTCCATCTGCTAATGAAGATCGTGTGATATGATCAAAAGCTCCAGAACAACCATTAAAGGGCCCTTGAGGTGAGTTTAGTGTGTATTTCACATTAGTTCCTTTATACTTTAAAAAGCCTATGGCTCCCCACTCAATTATCATGGACTGCCAAAAAGAACAAAAAAAAATCCTTTTCGCCATTTCTCATATGGCCTGATGTGGTTCAAAAGGCAAACCATACATGTCGCCTCTGTGTGTTAAATCAGTGCAGGGACTGTTCCCCTTCCACCTGCTCGGCTCTTCTTCTGCCTGGATGTGAATGGGTGCGCTGGAGGCCCCGCCCACCTCGGATGTGACGCTAGCCAATGGTGGCGCACCGTGGGCCGCGGAGGAACGTCACGCCGTCTGTACCAGTAGCAGCCGTTCTGACGGCAGCGCCGTGCCGCTGTGCTCGGCTTGCAGTCTCCACAGCACCTCTTGTTTTTGTGTGTGCGAGCCGCCGCTTGAGCACTTTACACGACTGGGAAGGTTCGCGGGGGGGGGGGGAATTAGCCCGTCGGTTCTGTGGGAAGAGCGAAGGACAAGTTGTGGACGAATTAGGAGACATGGTGTGCAGAGGGACACGGTAGACTTCGTTGCGGTCTTTACTTCCAGCCAGCGTTAAAGCTACTTTAACGCAGCCGCTTAGCTAACAAGCTATCTGGGAATGTTTTCAGAAACTAGCCAGTTTGTTAGCTTGCTAGCTAGCTAAAGCGGGTGGAAAAACTCGCTGTATAGATTTAACAAAACAGCTAAAGATGATACTTTTATCTTTCGAGTCATTCATTGAGAGAGTTGTGGCAACGTCTCAGAATGTCTACGTTGAGTTTTTAGGGCTCCGGTGCCGGTTAGTTGCTATTTTCCAGTAGGGACAATAGTTAACTGTCCAGGCAACAAGTCTGGCACATGCTGCTGCTTTAGCGTTACTCAAGTTTGTACTCAAATTATGCAGCGTTGTTGCTAGTCGTCGTTGGGCCGTAGTTGGCGAGAGATGCTTGCAATTAACGTTTTGGGCAAAGTAAAGGCAATGTTGTTCTACAAAGGACCGAGGGTGCCACTGAAACGTTAGATCCCCATTTTTAAGTGGCTCGGGGCCACTCTGCTGTACGGGGCAAACTGACGTCAGATAGTCGATACAAATATTGACGAGGCGACGAGGTGGATGGACATTATAAATCGCCCACATGCTGTGGATCAGATCCCGGACTCGTGAAAGGCATCTGAAGCAGAAGGTGGGAGACGTGAGCGCACAGCCCTTGCAGCCTGGGGGAAGATGGCGGAGCGTTCCCGCAGGAGGTGGTGAAATCAAAACTTGGGGACTTGTTGGATTTATCGCCAGGCATCTTATCCCGGACTGTAGGACACATGCAGGCCAAAAAACGGTACTTAACTCTGTTCTCCGCCGGCGCGTGTCTCATCCTGTTGTTTTGCTTTGGGGGGATACAAGTCCCATTATCCAGACGGGATGACCGTGGCCTCACCGGCTATCACCCCGGAGCGCAGTGGCGTCGCTTCCCGGGGTCCGTGCAGCCTTTCAGCTCCTGGGAGCAAGACTGGAGGGATGATCACAATGAACACATATCTCCGAGGCAGAAGAGGGACGCCAACTCCGGAGTCTACACTGGCAAACGCTGCAGGATGGAGTCCTGCTTTGATTTCTCCCTGTGCGAGAGGAATGGGTTCAAAGTTTACGTCTACCCCCAGCAGAAAGGGGAGAAGATGTCCGAGAGTTATCAGAACATCTTGTCATCCATTGAAGGATCCAGGTTCTATACACCTGACTCAGGACAGGCATGCCTGTTTGTCCTGAGTCTGGACACTCTGGACCGGGACCAGCTTTCACCGCAGTATGTGCACAACTTGAAAGCAAAAATCCAGAACCTCCCTCTGTGGAATGGGGGCAAAAACCACATCATCTTCAACTTATACTCTGGCACCTGGCCAGACTACACAGAGGACCTTGGCTTCGACATCGGCCTTTCCATGTTGGCCAAGGCCAGCATCAGCACAGAGAACTTTAGGCCCAACTTTGATGTTTCTATTCCTCTTTTCTCTAAAGACCACCCTAGGACAGGAGGGGAAAGGGGCTACCTGAAACACAACACCATCCCCCCTTATAGGAAGTACATGCTTGTTTTTAAGGGGAAGAGATACCTAACCGGAATAGGTTCAGACACTAGGAACGCTTTATATCATGTTCATAACTCAGAGGATGTGGTTCTCCTCACCACCTGTAAGCATGGGAAGGACTGGCAGAGGCACAAGGATGCACGCTGTGATAAGGACAATGCTGAGTATGATAAGTAAGTAGTACTATTCAGTTATTACATTTACAGCCAAAAAGTGTCCCCTTCAATTCACACACTACAGTTGCTGTATGGGTCTGTTTTTCTTTGCTCCTACTCTGTTTTCTTGTCCTAATCTTTTGCCAGCATGGTGGTTAATGTTTTACTGGTTCAGCTTCTCACACTTCAGCAGCCACTGTATCCATAATGATGAGGCACCTTTTTAAAAGTCATGAATGTTTTTGACAGAACACTGGTTTCCTCCTTGGATTGAATCTTAGATTTTCAAAATGGGCTCTGTAACCACGGGATACTATATTCATCTCACATAGTGGTATATTAAACTGACAGGTGTCTCATCAGGTCCATGTTCCTACAACATTTCACTTGTGTTGTTGTCATGCTCTTGTTTAATTTTTAGATGGCAGGTATGTTTGTTTTTGTGCCGAATAACTTAAGGCAAGAGCCTTAGTTGGGATGTCATGTACATAATTTGCCATTATACTACCCAGAAATGAGGCAGTATGATGACTATTTCTAAATGCAACATTGTCTGAAGGCTGTCCACTTTTGCCTGATTTATTTATTTTTCATTTTGCACATCGCATTTACTCAACAGCAATACAAACACTTTAGTTTTAGCGGACAACAGTGATTTGTCGCTTTTAAATAGTCCTCATATCATATGACTTAATTGACCATATTACAGATCATGAGGCACAGATAAGTAGGTGTGCTCAGCTACAAGAGCCTGTATTAATATAATTAAATTGATATCCTCATCTGCCTACAGCCTGCTATTCAGCAATGGATAAATCTGCTTCTCTTGCCCTCGATACTTCCACCTTTCTGCCTGTCAGTGTATTATGAGCCCTGATCCTCTCTGACAGAAATTGTCAATACAGTACAAGAATGCACACATGATCATGCTGCACACAGACAACAGTCTTACGAGCACGTAGATGGGCACATTTGCAACAACTCTTACCAGCTGTAAAGTTATATAAAGCTCAGTAATACTGTCTCTGTTACTAGTCCCCATCCCTGCAGAAGGCAATATTGCACTACAGCTCCATTGCCTCAGCAAGTTTCTCTATGATCATCACTCAGTCCTACAGTTAAGCTGTACTGTTTTCTATTCCCAATTCTGATGAGCAAACTGGCGTCTGTCTCCCTGCTTTGGCCAGTGGGATTCATTTCGTGTCCCCCCAGACTGTGCTGTGTTGTTACTGGTGACTGTATGGCGCTGGGTGTTTGACTGTGGCTCTTTGGGGTGGATTAGAGGGGACAAAGCCCTGGTGCCAGTAAGGGGAAGCCGCTATAGCCCCTGTTTGCTCAGTCATTTCCCAGACAAACCCAACTGAATCGGCCAGGAATGCCCTGGCCCCAACCTATGTCCTGCATGACCCCTCTGTTGTTTGGGGCCTGCTGTGATCGACCCTCATGCCAACTCTTTACCATGTTGTTGTTGTTCAGTTGGGGTAATAGACAATGTCATAGTATGATCTGCTGTGAAACCTGGCTGCAACATGGACTGCAGTGAGAATTGGAGAAAGGTGTTTTCTTTGTCCTCAAATCATAACCTGGTTCTGATGCATCATGATGTCTTATGTGTTTGCTTGGCATTGATCCTCAGAGGATTCTCATGTTTGTGCCTGCCTGTGTAGGTAGGTATCAGCTTATGAGGTTCATTCGTTGGCTCAGCAGAATAACATTTTCCATATCAATCTTAAGACATGAGCCTCTCTCTTTCTGCCTCTGCCTGCTGCCAGGCGCTGCCAGGGAGTGATTTCACACAGTGAGATGGGTGGCATCAGAGCAATAACCCAAAGGAAACATTAAGCCTCCTGTCATTAAGTAGCATTGGGGGAGAAACAGGCTTTGGGTATCTCTCTAGCACTCGCCAGCTTAGCTTCATTGCATGGCCATAGAATGTTCTGTGGTTCTCAGTCAGTACATCCTCCATAAGCCACATCACTTTCCGTCAACAGGCTGTGACTTGATCCCCAGTCCACTGCAGAATTCATGTTAAATTGAATACAATTAATTTACTCCATACCATACCTCCTCCTTGTGCTGGTAGAGCCCTAACAGTCAACTAATGTGACACAATTGTACTTAAATAGGGAGGAGCATCAAAAAGAAGATTTGACCATCTTCCACTTCTAAGCCCACCATTTTTTCCACTCAGTGTGACTTTTATCATGCTGCAACATATGAACTCACAGGTGTATTCACTCTTTCATGGATTCCAGACTCAGATTTCTGCATGTTTACCTCTAAGTCTAAAGTGTTGATAGTGTGGGCTTCTGATCTGTTGGATCTGTTCACAGCAGGCCTTGGGCAAGGCCAATAGCAGTGACTCTTAAATGCATGTCTTTGGACATTCCACCATTTAATCAGCCATAGACAAATAAGGTTGCATAGACAGATAGGATAGAGCCTACTGTTGTGACCTGTGATTCAGCTGTTAATACTTGCTACAAAGTCTGACTTTAAACACAAACGTTTTCGTGGCAGACGCATGTTCCATGGTTTCTGTACACAAAAGAGACAAAGTGAAAGTGCATCTCTGAGCCTGATATTATACATTTTTTATGAGAAGTCTGTTTGGACCGGATCTGGTAAAAATATCTTGCAGTGCACAGTGATTTTACAGAACAGTTTGAGGCTATTGGGACTCATCTATTGCAGTTTACTATCCTTTAATGTGTGTGCAATAACAGCCCACTCTAGTATTTTACCCACAGTGGACTTTGGTTTCATACATTTTGTGCTTAAAGGTTGTGACCGGCTGAAATGAATGCTACAAAACAACATAATCTTGTGCATTGAATGTAATGTTAAAGATCAGCTGGTATGATTGTGCAACGTAAGATTAATTATTAATCATATTTTATCCCTTCATATTCTCTTTCTGTTGTGGAGTATAATATAAAGACAGTCCAGGTGTGGTGGGCCACATATATCTAGTGTAATCAGTGTAAATTTTGGGCTTTAAGTTTGGCTCTAGTCACCAGTACAGTGGGCCATGAAAATCTTATCATTAAAAATAAGGTTTTTATTGAGTCTGTTTGGAGTACAAGTTGGGTGAGGTTTTGCCTCTTTTGGGAGGGAAATCCAAATGGTTAACATTATGTCTGACAGGACTGATTCATCAGTACCCAAAAGCAGAATTATTTTCAGTCGGTAATCAAACCCAGACCTGCTCTGCATCTCGGCTATGCAGGGCTTTCCAAAGGGGTGAGATTTGGAGGGACCAAAGATGTGGGTGGGACAGTAGTCAAGGAAGTCAGTTGCCAAGGAGATCAATATTTGTTTTGTGGTGAACATTAAACTTTCCAAACTAAAAGTACTGGGCTGTAAACAAACACACTGGTTGGAATAAGTTGGTTGTAGCATGCTGCAAACTGGGAAAATATTAAATGGGCTGAGCTCTTAAAAATATCTCCCAGGATTAAGAAGCTGTTTGTCAGACATATAGCTTTAGATTTGGGTTAAGACAATATGTAAATGTGTCAAATATTTTAACAGCCATAGGTGTACTATATTTATACTTACTCCACACAGTATCATCTCACTTGCATAAAAAAGAGATCAACAAACAATCTTCCGAATTTGCTGATATTTTGCTCAAATGCCAATCTGTGTGCAGTATGCAGGTTGATGTGTATAATTGAGAGTGAGTTGCATTGTCCTGCTATACAGCCCTATGGGTCAGACAGCGCAGTCTGTGGTCTGACTGGGTGGAAGTAATAGTTTCTGTGACTGGCTGTGGCCCTTTGTGCTACAAATCCCTCTTATCCTCTCCCACTGACAACAAGGAAGTTGTGACAGACTGAATGCAGCCTCTCACCATAATTACCATGTAATGTCATTTTTGTGTAACAGTTGTGACTTCATTCTCCAGATGTTGGCTCAGAATTTAGTATGTTTTTTTTTTTTTTGACATACTGTACATGTGAAGCCTGTTTGAAGGGAAAATTCTGTTCCATCTGTACACTGCATTGCACAGTACACTGTCTGTTTTGGTTGCAATTTTAGTGGATTTTTGCTATATTTATAAGCATTATTCTCCAATGTTGACATTTAATGGTCTTTTAACAGCTTAGATAACATACTAAAACTAAAGTAAACAATACAAACTTGTGTTTTTGTAAGTCTTTTTGTTACTTTATGTCTGCTTGTGGCTCATTTAATTTCTATTTGTGGTGACAGGAATTGGCAGTCAGGTACCTTTCGTACAGTAAAAGTAAAAAAAAGCTTAATGCTGCACTTCCTTTACTGCTGCGATGAATCTTGCTTGTACAACTGTTTCACATTCCCCTTTAACTGTACATCACACGTGTGGAAGATAGAGTCAAGGGGTATTACTGAATTCTTGCTTTATAAAAAGGTATTTTATTTGGGCTTATAAAAGGTTGTATCAGGTGTGGTGCATCTATGTCTCAGCTACCTCCTTGTTCGTATTTACATATTGGACATGTCATATCCTACTTGATATGTCTGGATTGATAGGGCATGTTGTTTAAGGATTAAAAATGTCTATTCTACATATTTAATGTTTTTCACAGTATGTCTCCATTTTGCTTGTCTACCTGTCATGTCCCTGCCGTTTCCAGCCAGTGGGTAGAGTCAACTTTTGCTTCCCTCTTCGCCAGACTCTGTCCTTCAAACTGCACTCAGCCACTGCGTACAAGCTTTTAATACAGCCAAAGGAGAGAAGAAAAGATGCAGCAGGAGGCAGGTCAGATGCAATTTTAACCTCAAACTGAAAGCCCTCTCACAGCTTGTTTCCAATTAAGAGGCCCTGCCAAGCGAGAGAGTAGGAGAGCGATAGAGTGAAAGATGAGGGGAGCTGCAGAAGAGTGGTAGACACACTGAGAGAGTGAGTTGGAGGGAAAAATAGGACCACAAAGAGAAGCAACAGTGATAGTCTGAGAAGCTGAAAGACGGAGGGAGAAAGTTAAAGCAAGGGAGAAGTGGAAAAGACGAAAAACACATGTCAGCCATCCAGCAGTGAGAGGTGAGTGCAATAGCTGGCTGGGTTCTGACGTTGGTCTGCTAGGTGTATTTATAGACTTGCGGGGATTTAATCCTCAGTATTGGCCAAAGCCCCTGGCAGAGGGCTGCTAGCCAACTTGATGCAGGCTTTACAGAGCTTGGGGAAAGTGATAATCTTTGGGGGAGGATTGTCAATCTCTGAGTTCCTGCACATTCACTTTAAATGCCTTTTATCACAGTCTTGTCTACTATTTCAAGACATTGGATCAGCAGTTTATTGCTTTTTTAAACAGACCCCTAGTATACAGTTATGCTGTTTCTTTTATAGCCTAACTTCTTCTGAATAACTGAATATTTGTTTGCTATGCTGTGAAAGCTGCATTGCACTATGGTGTTGATATGTCACAAAACATACATTTGATAAGCATTACTAAAAAAGAGATTAATAAGTCTTTCTTAAAACTGGTCAATTTTATCCCCACTCTATAGGTACATTTTGGAGAAGGTAGACATCAATACCAGTGGTGCCAGCGCAGATATTATCAATAAATCAATCAAACTTTATTTGTGTAGCAGCGTTCATACAGATAAATGCAGTTCAAAGTGCTTCACAGATAAGACAGAACATGTGTAGACCATAAAAACAATAAAATAAAATGAACCAGTGCACGCAAGAAAATGAAAGATAAAAATGTAATAAAATAGAATATAAGCTATAACAATATAAAGAGTAAGTAGGAAAATAAAATTAAATAAAAACGACACTAAAAACCAGATAAAATAGATTAAAAGGACAAAAAAATCAAATGAAATAAGATATAAATAAATAACAAAATTAATTAGCAAAACAATAAAATGGAATAAGAATTAATAAAACAAATACGTAAAAGTAGTTGACTAAAATAAAGTATATGTCTATAAAACATTGCTAATCAAAAGCCAGCCTGAAAAGGTTTTAAGTTTACATTTAAAAACTCCCACACTTCCAGCTGCCCTGACATCCTCCGGCAGACTGTTCCAGCGGCTCGGAGCATAAAAGCTAAAAGCTGCCTCACCAAAGGTTTCAGTCCTGCACTTTGGAACAGATGGCAGACTCTGTGCCAGAGGACCTGAGGGGGCCGGACTGGTTCATACACTGTCAGCATGTGAGACATACATGCCGGTGCAAGACCATGAAGTGCTTTAAAAACCATTAAAAGAATTTTAAAATCAATACGGGAACTGACAGGCTGCCAATGTAAGGACTTTAATACAGGTGTAATGTTTTTTGTCCTTCTTTTCCTGGTCAGCAATCAGGCCGCAGAGTTCTGAATCAGCTGCAGCTGATTTATACTGTTTTCGGGTCGACCATATAGGAGAGCGTTTCAGTAGTCCAGCCTGCTCAATATAGAAGCGTGCATTAGGCTCCCTGTGCCACTCAGGGAGAGAAATGGTCGCACTTAAGCAATATTTTTAAGGTGATAAAAAGCAGATTTGCTCACAAAGTTTAAAGGTTAGCTCTGAGTCGAAGACCACACCAAGGTTCAGTCTGACACCGAAGCAAAATCAACTTTAGGATGCTGGCACAATGCTGACCTATTGCTGGCAAAGGTAGACTGATCAGACACTTTGTGTCTAATTGTGTCTTCAGACAAAAGTTGCAGGCAAATTGTGTGTCTTGACAACACAAATAATAAAGCCGACGTTCAGATGAGCACCTACCTGCAGTATGTTCTGTGCCTGTATGAGAGAGACTAATTAGGGCGAAGTTTGTATTTCAGAAATGTCACATAAGTAAAAACATTAAACCAGCCAAGCATTTTGTAGCAACTACAAATCTCTTTGTATTTCTGACAAAAAGTTACATGACACTGTTTGACAAAGGTTGGTTTTGTCCTGTTGTCAAATTGCACTAAAAGGGTGAAATGTCTGGTTCAGCCACTCAGGACGCTCTTTCACAGACGGCCTCCTCTACTGTTTCATTTTGCTCACCGTACACATCACAAAACGTATCAGGCCGCGTTTAACCACAGATATATAATGACAGGCCAGTTGTGGCCAGTGGACAACACTTGGTCAGTCATGGCCATTTCGCTAGACTGTAAAATAGTAGTCTGGTGGGAGATGTTTGTGAATTGCTGAGGGGTGACTTTGTAAAATAATGATTTGCTTAGGTTTATGGTTGGGATATTCATTTTTTTTCCTATCATCACATATCGTTAATTTCTATCTGCTCAGTTTAGGTAGGCTAGACCGCTGAGCTTCTGTGTAATAAAGGTATCTGAGGAGATGCAGTGTTCCCATGATAACAGTGTGTTTCCTCTCGACTTAATTGGTGGTGTCATTCATTTTGAAAAACTGCTAGATCATTAGTCTAATGGTGTTGTTCTCTGTATTAAGATGGTCACATTGTGTACAGTTTACGTGTTCAGTCTGCAGTCCATGTTTCTATTCTGCAGAGGTCTTGGCTGACTTTATCGCAATAATTCTGTGACTTGAGTTTATGAAAAGATCCCTTTTTCTGGAAGGCTCCTCCGGTTTCCACCGTTTATAACTCCACACTGCCAGTAAACTATCGACAGTTGTCCCTGCTGAATGACACAGTAGGCAGCGAAGAAGGCTGGTAAACCACAAAAACCACTCCGCACAGATTATATGTTTGCTCTTCATTGACGCAGGCCTAGAAATGACACTTGCATGACCACACAATCAGTTTGGAATTGGTCAGCGTTTTGAATACAGTTTCAGATGGGTTGTGCTGGGCCAGTTTGTGCTTGAAAGTGAGACACCTTTTAGATACCAACACAGTGACTCTCTGTACAAGAGGGCCCAGCAGCATCTCCTTCTGCTGCAATCCAACATGATCTGACATTTCGTTCCACTGGCCATTTGTTTCTTTTGTGTCTTTTCTCTAAGGCTGTAAACAGGTTGAATCCCACAGAGGAAAATGCTGGCCCAATCAGCCACCGACTACACTGAGTTGACACAAGCTCTTCTGAATGCTGAGCTGTGATTGGGAACAAGTTTCATATTGTCTGCTGATGTTCATCTTTCCTAATTATGATAGACAATAGAACTGGAAATGTATGTCAGTATGACACTGAGCTTTATCTAGTTTTATCTTTATCACTGCAAATATTCCACCATAGCTTATTTCATTTAGGGCTGAACAATTTAAATATTATCAAATGCAATATGGCGCAATGTTCAAATCGCAGGAGCTGCAATTTTTTGATAAAGGTAAACTGTGTCACAACATACCATTATAAGTGAATCATTGTGGAAAGTGTGAGAACTGTGTAAGAGGGGATTTATTTAGACTTTAGGTCTAATGGCCCAGAGCCTTGTGTTAAGGTGGTGAAGTGCTAAACTAGATGGATGATGCACTGTTTTTCTATTCAGCCTGGGGATTACAAACTGCTCATATTTAGAGAGCTCCGGTAAGTGATAGCTATGGAAACGAATGCAGGAAAGCGGATAACCAAGCAGCCAGGCTATCACATCGTTGTTCTACATAACAGCAAAGTGTCATGCAAAAATGACTAAACTCCCGAGTGAAGACAGAGGAAGGTGGGACATGACCTATTAAGTTTAAGCTCATCCTGTTTACTCATAACATTATTGCGTTGAGTCAAGCTGATGACCTGTGCAGAGTAGGCTTGTGCCGATTGGTGATTGGATGAGGGAATGCTGGATCGTATATATCGATGATTGAAGGGATGATCACAGATTGTTTTTTAATCCACCAATATGAAGGATATTTTACATAACTAACCAGCTGACCGTTTGTAACTCACTTGACCAGCTGACGTTTCTAAGAGCCGATTGTCTTCTTAAACCAGCCACTGGCGACTTGACAAGCTTAGTTGCAGCCGGCTTGAGTCGAGCTGAGTCGGGCCAGTTTACACCACTGCAACCTTTACTTACAATGGAAAAGAATGCTTGGAATGGTTTTGTTGCTCACCCCCGGCCAATCAAGTAACCACGATTGGACAATATTAAAATAGAAACGATCACCCAACCCTAGAGTGGAATGTCTTTGCCTTCTGTATGATCACTTTCTACCATACTTTTAGTAAAGAAGAGACACTGTGGATGAATGAACCAGCCGTAAAGATGGTCTGTTTATGAGCAGCCAGAAGCCAACTGATTGATCACTTGTCATTGCTTCTTAAGAACAATCTGCTAACTTGACTCCTATACTGCAAATACTTAGTGCAGACATTTAATTTTCTAGATGTTTCAAATGTTCGTCAGTTGTAAGTTAACCAAAGGAATTGTGTGGATGTGTGTAGGCATGCTATGTAAATCTGCATCTTTAGGTGTATGCTTTATTTTTATGATTTATAGATATCTGCCAGATGAAATACACATCATTGTGTTCTTATAAGTGTGTTTGTATAAGTGTATGGATGCACATATGCCTGCTTAATCCTGGAAACTGCAGAAAGTGAACTGCTTCCCAGAAGGAATCAGTCTACTCATATCTCAATTGATTGCCATCTTATTTTTCACTGCCAGGATTTATAGAGAGGGAGGTTAAGGGTGAACAGAGGGTATTACCATCAAAGTTCATGCCTCATCACTCATTAATTACTACCAGTGCCTGTGAAGTAGCTAGCTCTACATTACCTTGTCTTCAGCTCTTGCCCAGTGACATGGTGGTGCGGCCTAATTTAAGAAGAGTTGATATCTGGCAACCTGCGGCATTATTGGGAGTCATTTTGGTCTTGTGTATTTCAGCATGTCCTTGAGCGGTTGCAGTGGTTTCTCTCTTTCACATGTGTCTCTGACTCAAATTCAAATGTGTGCTTAATTTGCTTGTATGGGTTAGCTGCACTCACGTTCTTTGGAGGCTAGCTGTACAGGACAGAGGGCAGTGCCATTTGTTTGCCATGCTCCCTCCCTCTCTCTCCTGTCCTGACAGGGTGATATATGTCTTGTCCTTGGCAGCCATGTGCAGGTGATGTATTCCAGTTGGAATGCTGGGAGAGCGAAATAAGGAAAGGGATGTCCACGTGCCAGGCACAGAGTGCGAGCCATTCCAGGAAGAGCTTCTCTGTCATCATGTGGAGGCACATATCACCATTTCCTTGCTCCTTGACAGATGCGATTAAGTTGGGCTGGGTGATACAGAAATGCAGAAATTGGGGGGTGCTGTCAAACAAACTTGGATCCGAGAGGGTTAGGGTGTTTTTTGAAAAGCAAAACATAAATGATTATGGAACACAAGCAGCACTTTATGGTGATGGAGATGAACAGGGTGACCTTTGTGAAGGGTAGCAAGAGAATTCACCTAATATACATTTTTATGGTATTTTTGACACTTTGGCCTAATTGGAGAGGGTTTCCCGGACCTCGGTTTGCTATTCTACTAGTGCTGCCTGAACCATTTTAACCAATGTTTTCAGCAAGCACGGGTGCTCTCCTCTGATATTATTCTTTGTGATTGGTTAATTGTGTATGGAACAAATTTGGACCAAATCTCAAAATGCCTTTAGTGACATAGAATTTGACAGAGACGATAAGAAACAACAAAGTAGATTTAACATTAATATTTGATAGTCATCTAAAGTGCCACTGGTGGAGCATCTTGCGACAAAGATGTAACTTCATGGAACTGATTCATCATTCAGCTAGCCAGTGTTTGCGTGACCCTGAGGGACAATCGCAGTCCTCTCAAACACTCAAATAAGTTGCTTGCTCGGCATGACAGGGGCTTTCTCAATTATGCCTCATGTACAATGAAATATGTTGTGAGAGCTACATGCAGAATTAAGCGGCACTCTAAAACCAAGGCCAGCCAAATCCTATGGGCTTTTAATCTTTCAGTCAGTGTGGAGAGTAGACCTGCCAAGCCCATAGTCTCTAAATCGCTGTGACTCAGCTACAAAATATTTTTTTTAATATTTGATTTATTACAATGTGTACAGTAATAAATTAGTATTCTGTTTTGGAGATTTGGAGAGAGGAACTGACTGACTTATTCTGACGAGTTGGTCCACATGGTAGTAGGCTACCTAGTAGTGACTTGGATCATCAGATCAAACTTGCACAAACACGCATCAAAACATGCTATCGCTCGCTGTCCTCTTTGGACTCCACTCTGTCAGATAAGGGATTCAACTGGTTCTGTGATAGGAAGGGAAGTGCCAGCACACATATTAACCCTGGATAGTCTTAACTCTTTCTTGAAATGATGGACTTATTCAACCTCTTCTTTGTTGCAGTTCTCAACAAATTAAGTGGCCAGTTAGACTCACGATAATACACTCACCAAATTATGTCTAGAAGAAAGCAACAGAGAAGTTGAATGAGGATACATTTGGAATTGATGGCTACAAGTAAATATTGACAGAGCCTCAAGGCAACTGTTGCAAACTGTTATTTGTAAACCACTTTCTGTTTTATGAAATTGCTAAGATGCTATGGTTCAAACTGAAATGACTTGGACTATATGAGTTTGTGCCCTTTGGCTGTGCTTCATACTGTTTCTTTCTTCCCTCACCTGGTGAACTCTGTGACTTCTGCGTGTGAGGTCACAACCAGAGGGCAAGACAGGAAGTGTTGTCTTTGATCTTTCCCGCTGTTAAGACTAATTACCTGCCCGCAGCAGCAAGCACTGCTGGCCATGGAATTCACGAACAGATGGTAAAGCTTTGTTCTGGGCCAGTGTGTCTGCAAGGATAAAGAGGAATTCAGCTACCTTAGAGGGTGCTGTTGTGCAGTTGAATTCCTCCCTGAGATCAGGTTAACCTGGGTGTAACATTGAGAGGCCAGTGATGACGTGCACCATCATTTTCCTGTTGATCTGGTGGGCGATCCCACCTAAAAGTAATATTTGTATTTGTCTGAATGGATTTTGTTGTAAGATCGTCTGAAACCCCCTCCAGATGCTTTTGGCTAAAATAACCTGAGTAGAAGGACTAGGTTGCAGTGTATGCATTGTAGATGGAGGGGAGGAAATAGAGAATTCAAATAGTGGACTATGACAGATGTTTGCAACAGTCATTACAACCCGTGTCAACCCACCTCGACCTCCCTCTGTCCTCTGTGTGACCTTATATTTTTTGACTGTCAACCATTTTACCACCAGTGTTGGGCAACAGTTTTGGTACTGGTAGCTGGACTATATAACAAAATTCACCACATTTAATTTTTAGATGTATTTGTGGTTCTCTAAAATATTTAAGGGTCTGCAAACTCTGCACAGAACTTCTATAGTTTTCACGCATTTTACCTCTGTAATCAGTGTATGAAACATTTTTAAGACTGAAGCCTGTGCACTCAGTAGGGTCTCATTTGGGTTCAGTGATGGTCGATGTGTGGCGTATCGTGGTATCCATGTAGGATTAGGTGGCCCTCCCCAACAGTCATCACATCAGTGAGTGGGGATTTATTAGTTGGGTTAAAACTTGAGGGGTAATGGGCAGTGGTGTATGACAAAGCTGGCCCTCCATTCAGTTTAGCCTTTATGAGAATGACTGTATTACAGACACGTCATTACAGGTGGTAAATGCCATGTCATACAAGTCAAAACAGTTTGTATAAATCCAATTATATTGATTGCCATTTTTGTTGTACCAATTGAACTTGTTGATTATTAAATCATTTGACAGGCCTGGTAGTATTCCCTGCCACGGAGTGAAACGAGCACCATACTGCTGCTTTACTGAAATAGAAACTTGCTGAATGCCTGTCTGGATGTTGATGTCTCCATGCTTTGAGAAAAAAAAGACTTGTTTAATTCAGCAGCAGACGTTCAACAAATAAACATTACATCTTCATCTTTTATTTTGAAGAGCACTGACAATGTTCTGCTAGTTGCTGCAATTTTCTCTATCCCCTGGGATAAACTGCAGTATTTTTCCCTTTTCCCATCATCATTAGTACTGCCGCCACCCTGTAATCTCTCTTTCTGTCACTGAGGCAATGGGGCTTCTCTCCTCTGTGGTCTCGTAATTGTGAGGTAATCATCTTTTCCCTCTTGAGAGCTAAAAGACTGTGTTTACACTTAGTTTTTGGCGGCTTAACTTGGCGAGACACTAATTTGCTCTCTCGGCATCAGAATGAAGCCGCTCCTCATTACTTCACACTAGCTTTGCACTTGTTGCCATTCTTTTGCCAGTGCATTTTAGGCTGGTTGGAAAAACCAGCATTGGTTTACCCAAGTTACAGAAAGACATATAGTCTCACTTACCTGTGTTCAACCAACCATTTTAGTTTTAGTTGTTTTAAGTTTTGAGATATTTGCCTCTGAGATTTCTGCCTCCTCCCTAATACAATGGAGGCAAATAGAATATTTTTTGTGAAATAAATTACATAAAAAATATTTGGCAGCAACATGTTCTTTCCAGAAACAATGTCTTGGTAGATTTCTTTCAACAGTTTTCACTGGAACTACCTTTACTTTCTGAAGTAATAGTACGTGTGAAAACTCTTGAAAGTGCGCTCTGTAATGGGGCCAGTGTCTCTGGAAAGAGATTCCCCCCCCCCAATGCTATAAGCATAAGTTCCATTTATGTCCATTATATTGAGATGGAGACAGAACCCTTGGAGAAAGATATTCCTGCATGGGTTCTGGAGATCAAATAAAGGACGAAGGTGAGAAAATATCAATCATTTTGTAATGTGACACTTGCTTATTTTATTAGCCAAGGCTTCATTTAGTGGTCTTTAAAAGGATCTCAGTGAGGTCTCAACGTCAGCTGCTCTCTTTTTCACTTGCTTGAACTTGAACTTTGAAAAAAATTCCAGTGCTTCACAGGGTTGTGTGACATTTGGTGGGGACAGTTAAAATAATCCAAGCTGGCTTGGCAGTGCTATCACCTCCAATGACCTCAGCTGACCCCCTTTGGATATTCAGCTTATGCATTATCCCTTGTGGTGTCCTCGGTCAAAACTGTCACATGGACACACTCCAAAAGTGCAAAGACCCATTGAGATATAAATGGCCAGCACATGTAAACAACACAAACCCCCCCACTCACTCTCTATCCCTCTCTCTCTCTCGCCTGAAACACTTGCATAAGGCCATCCCCTGGTATGTCCTAAAACAACCCTCATGCCTGTACACATTCTCACATTCTCACATGCACACACTCACGCTCATGGTCCTGCAGTTCAGCTGACGCATTGCCCCTCCAATATTGTCACAGATAACACCCACACACAAACACAAAATGCTTCAAAACAGACTTCTCAGTCCAGGCAGACCCTAGCCTCAGCAGTCAGGCTTTATTTAAATCCCACTCCCGGCATGATGGATTGGATCAGATCAGACCAGACCAGACCAGACCAGACACAGCCCGTAAGTCTATTCGATGGTACACTGATATCAATTTCAGTTGATAACATTCCATATTCTAAACTAAGAGAGACATTATAAAGTCTCCTTTACCCTGTCATTGCTATTGTCACAGTTGTTTTGCCATTAAAGGGAGGCTGTCTATGAGCTGACAGGGCTTTTCACCCAGAAAAAAAATCCCAGTTCATGTTTGGATAAGCTGTCTACATGCTGATACAGTCACAGAGCTCATACAGATACTTGCACGGATGCATATAATCTTTCATTTTATTTCATCCTTTTATTCTGTTCCTCATTTTTGCTGATTACATTTCTATCTGTATTCTGGTCACTCCTTTGTTCCCATCTTCTTTGCCTCTTCTATCCTCCTGTTTTCCTACATCCCACTCTAACCTCCCCTTTGGCCCCCCCTTTAGTTCCCATTCATTCATCACTCACTCTTTTCCTGTTTCCCTCTGCTTCACCCTCCGCTTCTGTGTCATTCAATCCTTCTCTCCCCTTCATCACTATCTGCCTTCTCACATCCTTTTATCTCTTCCTCCATCCATCCCTGCTTGGCCCAGGAACAGACACATTCCTAACCTGGACTTATCTGTCGTGCAGAACAGCAACTGCAACAGCAGAACCAGCTTGGCTCTATCTCCAGCAGAAGTCAGTTTATTGGCTGTTGGACAGCATTCCAAGACCTCTCAGATTAATCTGCTCAACTTCCACCTTTTGTTCCAAATTAGACATACTTACTGGCCAGTAAGGCTTGTGTAATGTGTTTATTTATTCATGCAATCACTCATTCAGAAAGTCATTTACCAGAGCCATGTTGTTTAGTTGATAGCTGGACCAAGAGATCTGTAAGAGACTGTCCTCCCCAAAAAATACGGCCGTGTATTTTTATTGTTAGGTGGTAACCTCTAGCAAAGGCAGAAGTCAGGTGAGGTATTATAAAGAGCGACAAAGTCCATGTGTGAGTGAAACACAGGACTTTCACCCAGGAGCATGTAAGCGAAGTTGCATTAGTGAGTCACCTGACATAAGCCATGATCTTTTCCTAAACCTAACCAAGTCGTTTTGGTGCCTAAACCTATCCGAACTGTGACATTAAGCATTTGTTTATTATTGTTACCATGATGACAAAGGTGTCGTTTTGGGAGTCATTGGCAAATTACCTATTCTGTAATTTAGGTATGAGGACTTGTTTATCTGTAAGCGTGCCAGCCCAAAAAAGTTGATTAGCAGCCTCCATGGATCCAAAATGATGAATAAAATGTGAGTTATAATTGAATAAATACTGATCCCAACAATTCCTTTTTTATCTAAGGGCAGGCTTTAAACGCGTAAAGACTACACCATATTATTCAGGCCTAATGTTCTGTTTGGAAATACAGGATACTCTCTAAGTACGTTTATATTCCTCACAATCATTCTCTGCTATTGCCAAAAGAGGGCAAGCCGCTACCTCGTTGCTGCAGTCAAATCATTTGACCCGACCTGTCTGATCTGACATCATTATGTTCCCTGACTTTACAAGTCAGCCCTGACATTCCAGCTCTAATGGCTGTTCCATTAACAGTCGTTCAATTATCTCCAAGACTCCCTCGTTCTGGTTTTTGTATCTGGAGAGCACTTCAAAGCATACTTCTCATCAACCTCATCAAGCTGACGGATGGCTGATTGGAGATGTGGGCAAAGCCTCCTCCAAACTCATAAAGGATTCAGTGAAGTTCAGCAGGTCTTTTATGATGCATGGTGATGAATCTGTGTGTTTTGGTTAGTATGTACTGGAACTAACTCTAGGATGCGTATGACTCTATTTTCAGTAGGGATATTTGTAGAGATGAAAGGGTTTTTTTCTTTTTGGTTCTCCTGGTGAGAGAGGGCTTAAGATGGATGAAGGCAGAGAAGGGGAACAAGAAAAAGAAGAGTGAAAGAAGATTCAAAGCATAGTAATTAAGTTAATTAACCTGGGGTCATGTAGAACTGTGGTAGAGCTCGAGACCCCCCTCTGAGTGTCTGTAAATGTTTTATGAAGCTGTCTTTGAACTAATTTACCAGAGGATGATGAGTGAGCCCAAAGTGCCTTGAGGACATGAGTAAAGGCTATGTTTTTCAAAAAGCCATATTGGGTTCAACATCACCTTTGCTCCATTGACTCGGGGTGTGGAGCATATAGTTCTCCTTAAACTCCATGAAGCAGCACTGTTGCTGGAAGAGAGTCGCCTTTCTTATAAAGTGTAACAACCATGAACTTTCATCTGTTCAATATGTGCACTGAAAGCAACCAAATGCAGTGACTCTAGTGTATTTACTCCACTTATTGCCACCCACTGGCTCAGAGAAATGAAGCAATCCCTGCATTCACCCGCCTGTGATTTTTCTTTTGCCATGTGTTCATTTAGACAGTCAGTTTCATTTCCTCACAAGACACACGTTTTCAATAACAATGATGTAGTCTCCCGATGTTCTAGCTTCAGCATGAAAGGAGACCATACTAGCACGTTTGGCCTTTTCTTTCAGATGACCTCAGAAATAAAGACTACGTTATGGGTTCTGGATATTCCAGCCCAGGCAATGTTTTGACCGTTGAATGACTTACTGTTGGCAATGTCAATTTACACTTGGAAAGCCTAGCTGAAGTTAAAGGAAAAAGTAGAATGATTAATTATGCACATTCATCCTTCAGGTGTCACGACACAGCCAGGCTTGTGTAACAATGTGTAGTTTTTTTTCAATAAAGTTCTTATTTCCCCTGAAGCTCTGCAGTACATCCACTTTTTTCCCGCCTGTATTACCTCCCCATCCCTGCTTGAGGCAATGTTAGCCAGCTCCATTGCTTTAAAAAAGTTGCTCGTCTGTCATGGCTGCGGGAAAAACAGTCAAGATTAACTATGCCATTAAGTACAAGATAGTGCAGTGACTCTCATTTGTAACAGTGTTGGCCATCACTCTCTAATGCTCCTATCCTGAGGCCGCTGGAGTATTTTAAGCTCCGTAACTGTGGGCATGTTAGTGTCACACTTTTCACATTTATTCGGGCCGCTAAATTGTGTGTCCTCATCTCTTTAAGGTTCTTGGGTATTGACTGGGTTGTCTGGAGTAGATACCACAGTGTAATTTGAATCCAAATACAGAGAAAAATCAAATATTCTGTGGGGTGAGTTGGATTGGTGCACCAGATCCCTACATGTGCAATAAAACCACTGCTAACGTCTAATGTTTCCACATTCCTCAGGGAAGACTTTCTACACAGGTCTAATGAACTCTTTCTATACCAGAGGACAGTCCGTTTTCTTGTATATGCCTTGATGACTAATTAACCCCATGTAACATGAGTATGGGGGGTTGCTCATTAACCCCATTTGATCACCTTGTGGAGATCAAAACATTCATGTAATGATCTGCTGTCATGCATGAAAGCGCAGTGTATATGTGTTTATTTTTGTATGCAGGTCTGATGCAAGTAAAGGCAAAAACACTTCCTACAGTGCTTTTGTGTGTGCATAAGTAAATCATGCTGCTTTTCCCTCCTTGGGCCTGTCACTGTGTGGTGTACGTACACATGTCAGGGGAAACAAAGCAGCTGGGTCTACGGGTGTCTTGCTCTATTGAAGTTGCTCTGATGTGTGTTTAGATCAAAATGAGGCTTCGTGTGTGTGTGTGTGTGTGTTTGGCGTGGTGTGTGACATTCTTGCCATGGGTGGCTCTGGCTGTGTGGGGCTTGGATATACAGCATGTGGTTGTCAACTGCTGTTTTTCCATCTTTCCTTTTCTCATCCGATGACACTCCCTTTTACTCGATGCTTTTCAAGCTGAAATTCCTCTGGCTTGAACTTGTAGTCCTGGAAACGTCCAACTGCCCATCAACTTAGCTTAACTGTGACAGAAAAGAGGAAGCAGAAAATGAGATATGAAGTCAGTACGGGATGGGAGAGGGGTGAGCGAGCGGGATAGTACTACAGCTGCCTTCATTTCTGAAGTTCATCTTAAGGAATTCTCGGTTGTTGAGGATTCTGTGACCAAGATGAGTGGCAGCTACACAATGAACCTGTGCAGTGTATTTTAAAGGATACAGGCTATATGTTTTTTTCTCTCTAGTAGTCTTAATTATTCAGGTGACTCTTCGAAAACATTATGTTTAACTCATCTAAATTTCTCAGGCCCCTCTGTTGAATTGGATTTTGTCCATCATGGCACCAATGAAGTCACATGCAATCAATTTGGGCCACAGCTGAGCTTTCCAAGAGGCTAATCTTTGATGATGATTGACAGCATGTGGTCTGTTTACGTGCTCTTTTCTCATTAACTAGTCCATCCTACTGTATGATAACGTTTTTGCTGAATTAGCCTACAGTA
>JAVQJF010028553.1:0-13149 GCA_036023855.1 Gadopsis marmoratus | reverse complement strand
AACGCGATGGTTATTGCTTCCATTGATTGGCGACTTTCTCCTGGAGGCCAGACAGCATCACTGGGGAGCCACATAGATGTCTCACAGAATAATTAAAGCAATACACTGGTGCCTAATCCCATAATCATCATTAGGTTTTAACTGGTTTCAACCAAGAGGCTGTTTTACTGAAAACCTGACCTGTTTTATTCACACCTTTCTGCATCTGTGATTTCTGTTTGCGGATCTAATTTGAAAATAGTACCTCTCCTAATATGAGGAGACTGGAGACCAAATGCTATGCTTCGCCTTTAAATTACACACCTGCAGTATCTGTTTGAGTGGAGTGAGATTGGGCTAAATGATAGCTCACATCCCTCCTTGATAAAAGGGTCTAGCTTGAGAAGCGAGAGCAGACCCTCCTCCTGTTAAAAAAGACAAGTATTAAGATTTTTTTGTCTGTCATTTGTGGAAATGAGACAAACCGGCAATTTCATTTCATCTTGTCTTTTTTTCCCCCTCCAGTGTTGTGACTCTTAGAGCACATTGGCTTTCTATTGATTGAAGCGCTAACTTTGTTTTGGGCTGATGCAACGCGGTTAAGTTTGATTTATGAGGGGAGATCATTGATTTGCATGGCAACACTGTCATTTTTGAATTTTCCAACTTCAGCCTCTAGAATTAGCCCCATACGTCACCTGCTGGTTTTCCAATTTACAGGGCCGGGATTTTAAAGGCACCACCAACCAAATCTGGATCACTGCTGATATTTGTATGCAGAATTACATGTCATATGAATAATATTCAAGAAAAAACTGCATATATCTACTTTTATATCACACGTAAAATGCTTTTTCCTCCGTTATGAAGCGCATGCATTACTTTTTTAGCCATCTGTGTTCAGCAGAACGCACTGTATAACCAATGACTTATAGCTTTACTCAAGGATAATTCCTCTTGATTGATGGCTTTCATCTTTTTCCCACACCACTGTCACTGCTACACACACAGTAGTTAGTCTGCAGTGTATTGTTGCCATAACAACATATATATATATGTCTATCAGTTTGTATTTGTTAAGACGATGGGATGAAAGATAAGTAAACTAATTGAAGCAAGATTTACAGTGCAGGGACTATAGCTTTCTAATGTGCTTATTCATAATCTGAGCAGGATGCGGATTATAGCAAGTTCAATACAGTAATGAGCGTTTTTACATTAGCAGGCTTCTTCACTGGCTCTGATTGCTTTCTTACAGTGTTGTTCAGTCAGTGTAGTTAGGAAGGCTACCGAAATGTAGCCTACGGGTTCTTCTGACTGTGTCTGTCACATGACCCTCGCATTGCATGTCATAGCAGTCCCTCGAGAGTGTCGTGCATTGCTTCCCTTGACCTGAGATCTGATCACAATGGGGGCAGACACTAGATGACGCTTATTCATAGCCCAGACATTATTATCCAGATGCCACATCCAGACACAAATGTTATACCAGGTGTAAACAGGATCTCTATGCCATGTTCACATGACCGTATGATGTCAGTCAAAAGAAGGATCAGCAGGAAAACTGTTGGACGGGATGATTCATTTCTATACCCCCATTTGACCAATGATTTGCTTGTTAAGTCTGTGCTGGAAAATTCTGATTGATATTAATGCCGCTGGATGGGAAGCGTGTGGCCTTTTCCTACCTCCAGTCTGGCTGTTGTGAAAGAAACTGCATGCATTCCCTTCCCTGCACAATGAGGCTGCGGTCGCTCGAGAGGTGAAGTTTTGTTGATGCAGGAAGTCTCCCAGCAACGTAGCATTTGACGAGGCTGTCAAACTCTCTCGCATCAGCCAGGCACTCAGCGTGTGGCCTTTTTCAATGCTCCTTTATTGGAAAGTTTGAACACATCCTCTCTCTGTGTTCATTCCCTGTTCAGTCTTCCCGTCGCTCAATGACAGCTTAGAGCAAAATAACACTACGCTCTTGTTCTCTTTGTACATTTTCTTTCTTTTCATTTTCCCCCCCAGTCTTTTATAGTCAGACTAGGATTGGTCAAAGCACAATCAACCTATTTCTGCAACAAGCAGCGGCATAGTGAATCCTTACAGGTCTCATGGGAGCCTTTCCAAGTTTGGGGCTTTTCGGTTTTCCTTTGTTTTGTTTTTGTGTAAGGGAGAAAGGATGTAAGCTTGCTTGCTGAGGAGTACACATTCATTGGTTACAGGAGACTGACGCACTGCAGGAGATTTGGAAAAGACCCAGGTTGACTCTATTCTCCAGGCTCTGGCTGCTTTTCTCACTACTGAAGATTCAAGCAGGTCCCATTCAAATCCTACTGCTTTTTTTGCATTTTTATTATAATGAATTTTAATATATTCTAAGGAATTACCTGCTATTCCCCCCCATAGGAAAGTGTGTATTTTTTTCCAAAGCTAGTACCCGTTGTTTGGGGAGAGGAATGCTGCTGTAATTAAGACAGACCGAAATTGCTTTTAAAAATCCACTCTGTTCAGCTCAACTCTTCCATGTAAGCATGCCTTGTAATTTAATTTGGCACGATTTACAGTGGGGTTCTGTCACATTTCCAGACATATTCTTCTGCCATGTTTACTGCCTGTATTTGATGTGGCGCACGGTTGAAA
Organism: Gadopsis marmoratus; assembly: GCA_036023855.1. Lineage (NCBI taxonomy): Eukaryota > Metazoa > Chordata > Actinopteri > Centrarchiformes > Percichthyidae > Gadopsis > Gadopsis marmoratus. Next base: position 10,542 of record JAVQJF010028553.1, on the reverse strand, counting down.
TATTTAATTTAAATATTTATTTATGATCCTCCAGGGCCCCCCAAAGAAATGGTAGAAGATGGCAACTGATTTCCCTGCGGTGCAATGATCAATAATTTCTACATATCAATTAAGTTCCACTTTCATCTCCAAGGCCTCTCCCAGGGATAAGCCGCTCTGGTCGCATCGGCCAATCACAGCACAGCGTGACGCTGCACAGCCTCCCCCACAGCTCCTCTGCATTCATGAAACAAACATGTACAGAAGTGCTGCACTAGTGTATGTTTCTTAGTGAGGCTTGAGTGGGGAGAAGGTGGCGTCGTCATCTGTAATTTGCCAGAAGTGTCTTTCCTTTATTTCTTTTTATATGACATATAGTGGCAGCTCTGTAAATGCGAAACGTTCTCGGCTGTTGCTCAAATAGCCATGAAATGCTTTTACGGCCCCAGTGGCCTTCTAAAACGATTAGATTCTACTAACCTGTTAAACGTCAATGAAAGAGATGAGAACATGGCAGATCTCAGTCCTGAAGATGCACACAATTTTGCTTCTGAAGCCTTGTTCTTAGAGCTGCAAATCTGAGTTAAAAAGAGAAGAGACATGCAGAGGGAGTGACTTTCATTACAGAGGGAGAAGCGAAAACAACACATGGGTTCTGGTTGGAGTCAGCTGAGCTATTGTAGATTCTGCCTTCATTGTGACAGTACAGGGGCTGCAGCATCCAAAGAGCGTAGAGCCTCTCTTAGCATCTTCTGCTAACTGAAGGGCACTACAGATGTCAGTAGGCGTTGCATCTCTGTATCCCGCCAGTAGCCAAGCAACACTGCACACAGCGATATCACAAACCCAGGTGTTTCTGCGCTCTCAGCGTATCTCCTCACACGATCTTGCCCTCGGAAGCGGAATTCGGAATTCTCCCCGCAACCTTTTCCTGTTTCTGCGCCTCACACAAGTTTATATACCATCTGACGTCAAAAACACTTCAGATAAATTGCTATATAAAAATGCAATGTTTAGCTAACCAATTAAGTTTGATTCTTGAAGTGTTAGCCTCTGAGCGTGTGTAATGAGGCCCATACTATCTTAGCTGTGAAGTCTGCTAGCTGCTGTTTGTCAAAATAATTATTTTTTTTCTTTTTCACATAGGGCCTAATGAGTGGTGGAGATTGGAGCTATTGTTTTCCCATCAACAAGTCAGATGATGGAAGAGAAACAGATCAAATAGCTTGAAGCCTGACCTAACTTTCTTCGCACCTGCAAAGATAACAAATTAAAAGCCACATTGGTGATTATTTATTAGCAATCATTAAGCTGTTTAAATTAATTGCAGTCTGCGTCTTATTTGTCTGTCCAGCTTTAACGTACGCACATCTGGCAGAACAGCTGGGAAAAAAGCATAACAAAGCAAAACAGTTTATGGTAATGCCGTTTTGGTTTTTGACAAGTCGTCTGTTCCAGCTCCAGCCTTGAAACACTCCAGTTCAATCCCAAAATGAAAGTATCTAAATCCCATTCTTGCACCATTCATTTGCTCGGCATTGAAATTCAAATATGGCCTGATTAAAATGTTTAATGTGCATGCCACCCTCAGCGATTCTTTTAAAACCGTGTGATATAGGCATTTAAAGGGCCTCCTTTTGCTGTTTGCAACGCTCTCTAAGGCTCTCTGTCTCTGTTTTTTGTGCACCGAGTGCCTGGTCTTGACAAACACAAGGACAGCTAAGGATTATGGTTCTGTATGTGTCTTTCAGTGCCTTTAATATGCAAATGGAAGATTCGTTTTGTAAGGAAACTGTTTGGCATGGGAGTTATTTCTACCAGGAGGTGATGCTAACCATTCACACCTTTGTTTTTTTTCTTCTCCTTCTCAGGATCAGACGTAACCATTTCAGCAACAAATGGCATCCAGGGTGCTATGCAGGAAACATACATATACTGTACTGATCAAGGAATGCTCACTTCCCATTAAAGCCATGTAGCCTGTAGCGTGAAGAGTCAATATATTACAGCTGCTACATGCAGGTTTCAGTAACATGACTCAGTATTATTAATTTAAGTCAAAGGCATCTGCCAGTATTTCATTTGAGCCGCACGGCAACATTTAAATGACTCTCCCTGCATGGCACATCAAACAAAAATAAGAAAACTACATCCCTGCAATTCATAGCAAAAGCCAAACACATCCGGGTAAATTACTTTGGTATTACACTGTCAGAAAACCAATTCAAATGTGCCATTGGAAGCAATTCCAGCATTTCTTTTGATCTCCGGTGCGGAGGGGAGGGGGAAGGATTAGGAAACATTTCATCATGGAATTGTGATCCCGGCATTAGAGCTATACAACGCGCATGCAATGTCAACATCTATAATTGAGTTGATTTAAATTACCTCGTTTTTGTGTACGGTCTACCTCTGCATCAGAACGTTTAACCCTTTCAAAAAGGCTTTCATTGCAGCTAATGATGCATCAAAACAGCCATCTAGAGGTGGCTGCATCTCAGCCTCCTCCAGGCGTGTTTGTTAAGTGACCCTAAACTAAAGCAACCATTACACCAAGTGCGCTAGAACACATAGATAGAGACATGCTCAAACTGCTTTAACAACATGCATTCCAAAGCAAAGTCCCTCAAGTATTTGTTTATTCTGAAAGTAAGGCAATTTAATTTAGATTGGAAGCTCACCGCACTAATATCATCAGAATTCAAGCTACATACACCTCTGTTGTTTGGAATATTGATTCTCTCACATGTGACCGTGTACAATTGATCAGAGTACATTTGCTCGGGGCTGACGCCCCACTGGGTTGGGTTGAAGATTATTGACTGTGGGATGAATGAAATGGAGAAATCTGCAGAATAGAGTCACCAGATAATTGGATTAAGCAAACACATTAGCATGCTGAATGTATAATCAGAACAATGGAGCACCCGACACACTTCCTTGGTGGACTGTTTGTGCTCCTGGAGGACTACCTGTTTGGATCCCAGGTTTTAAAACCAAATTAGACCAGATTAATGCTCCAGAAATGACCTTGAGAGATTGGCCATGTTTCTGTCATTGCTAACTTAAAGGAAGACACGACAATTCTCTGTTGGTCCCTCTCCTAATTGGTCAGTTTGTCTATATCTTTCCCACAAAGGTTTTGTGTGCCACCCTTAATGACTTAAGCATAAAGGACATTCTTGCCTTTCAGTCTTGGCTAGCTGGGGAAATGGCTCTGTTTTATGTTCCTTGACCTCTTTCGGGCCTACAGAATGGATGTCACTGTGTGCCTGAGCAGCCTAATTGTGTTGACAGCACAGTGTCTTGCCTCTCGCTCACATGCACGACATCCAGCTCTTTGACAGAGCGGCCTGCCTCCGCAGTCCTTTGGCTGTCGAAGGTAGTAGGCACTTGAGTGAATGTTTAAACAGGCGATCAGAGATGTCTCAGCGCTGTTGACTTCGCCAAACGCCTTTTTGAAAATGTGCATTTTTATTGTTGTAAACGCTCACAAACAAAACCAACAGTGGATGTAATGTGGCTCCGAGTTAATGAATATATTTTAATGGACACTCTAGGAATGTGTTTGTTAATTCGCTGTCAGCTCGTGTGTGTGGTTTTAATGAAGTTGAATGAATTGTGCATCGGGTTTGCTGGTGCGTACAGCGTGATTATGGCGAATATGTTTTTTCGGTTGTGTGGTGCCAACACTTTAAACAAGGCTGTGTAGGTGGAGGAAGGGCAAAAAGAGACAAAGGCAAAGTGGAGGCCGTGCGTCGTGAATTCATTTCCCCTCTGTCCTGTGTCAGGGGGACCTCGTCTGAACCCATTATGGTGGTAACAAGGTGACAGCGAGCAGTCTTGCTACGGGTTCTGGCCTCCGGAGCTTTTTGGCTGCCCGTCTATGTTAATTAAGGGAGAGAATGAAAGTGTGAGGTATGGGGGACACTGTTGGACAAAAACGTTTAACTAGATGGTCCGATTAAGGACATAGATTGCAGCTTCGAGGTGGAGCTAGACAGACCGCAAATCATGCTGTTTCTGTAATCGTGAGGTATACAAATCTTACCACAGGCACTCAGCAGACCATGAATTATTGAGGCCCTGTTAGGCTTGTCATGTTGAATTATTTAAAGTTAAAGAGTTTGACCAGTCTCATGCCCTAAATCTATTTCCTTTACACATTGTTGAAAGAAATGGTCAGTGGTGCTCATCTGAAATAATGTCCTCCCCCCCAACCTCGCTGGTGCTTCCGGATGGAGGAAATATGTCTGGCATGTTTGTCAAATGGAAAGCCTCCTTCTCGTCTCTGTCTCCCCTCTGCTGTGGGAAAAGTGGCATCATCCTTCTGCGAGGGAAATGGCATTGGCGAAGTTCACTGCGAGAGCGTTTTTAGTGCAAAGTAAGTGGGCGATCAGGAGATGTCATCAATTCCAATGCATGCCAGTTGCCACGGAAACAGAAGTGGAGAGGCTTTTCTCAAGGATCCTGTTAAACATTTAGAGTGTGCAGGGCTCAGAGAAAGAGAGGGAGTGCGAGAGAGAAAAGAGAGAGTGGAGGAGATGTGTCATGGACAATTGTCCATGTTTTCATCCATATTTTTTTTCCCTTCAGTTATAAGTGTAAATGATGTGGGTGAATTTGCACAATTTGGTCTTAAGTTAAAGGTTCCGTTTCTATTAACCAAGCAACACAGTTTGAAGTCATGAAATTATACAGCTCACAAACCTCCTATTTACCTAAACGCATCATTTTTTTTATGGTACAGTTGAATTTGCTATCTCTGCCAATATCTCCTTAATATCTAAAGTAGAGGTGAAGTGCAAGTCAACTACAATCTGAGTTGTGTTGGTGCAGTTTTTTAGTCTTAATAACTGCTTATGTAAGACAAATTGTCTTTAAAATAAGGAAAAAATGAATGACGCACGTTCTCATTAGGGTTTTCCTCCAGTTTTGACAACCAATAGCAGTCATTCTTATATTTGCGTGGGAGGCACACATTGGAAAACATTGCTTGAATTCACCCTAGCACCCAACTCGGCCTTTACCTGCACAAGCGACCAAATCTGTTGTGTGGCACCTCCTGATCGAGGAGCCCTTGTCCAGTGGTAATCTCCCAGGAGACAGGTCCTAAATGGGAAAGGGCTCTTTGCGGTAACAACGTGGGCTCAGCAGATAAGAGTTGTGTGTAATTCCTGTTAATTACTGTCCGGGAGGCGATAAGACCTGGTTGGAGAGGCTAAGAGAAGAGATAAGGAGGATCAGGGATTCACCTGAAGGATTTTCCACCCCTTGGGCAAAAACAGTCCAGCTGTCCAGAAATAGTCTAAAGTTTGAAGCTGCCCTGAAGTCACTGTTTTTTTCTTCAGTTACTGAACAAATGGAACTGTTTTGACACCCATGTAAGAGCAGCGGCAGTGGGTGAACTGGAGGGTTTGATCTATTAAGGAAATCGTTTTTTTCCTTGCTAACAGACTTCTGACTTTTGACGCTGTCATAATGTTTCCATTCAGTGTTGAAATTCGAGCGTGAATTTCCAAAAAGGTGGAAAAAATAAAATGTGAATTGACGTGTGTTTCCATCTGTGTCACACGGTCTCCATCGGCAGATTGAGTTTGCTCTGCGACGGATATTAGATGGCCATACCTTCCTCGATTCTGAGCACCCTGGACTGGGCCTGTTCTTCCATGTCAGCTTAAAAGTCGACCAAGGCAATCTGCTTATGAAGACCATGCGGTCTAAAGTTCCAGAATAAGCTAGTAACTGGACCTTGAGCTTGTACTATTTTGTCAGCCACGGTTCCTAGGGTCAAGCGTGAACTGTCGAGCTCCAAAAGAAAAAGTCTTTTGCGATTGGGAGCAAAGTAATTAACATTTAATTGTAAGTTATAAAATCCTGGCATCGCCCTTTTCCTTGCAAATTCAGAAAGCACATCAAAACAGCCATATGGAAACAAACTTGAATAAGACCATTGATGCCATAGCAGATATTCACAGCATGACTTGAGGGATTTTCTTTTAAGTACAGTTCAAAGCGATTCACCAAAAACACACGAGCCCTATGAGACCCAATTCGTTTCTTTGCCACATTCCAAGCCTCCATTAGCATGCGCCGGAGATGAGTCTCACAAGTTGTCAGTCACCTCTGCTCTACCATGAAATCAGACCAAATCCCAGTTTCTGTTTGTCTGGTTTTCACTGCAGACAGCGTCTCCGCAGACTTATGACCTGATAACAGACAACCAGTAATGGGTGATACTGTGGTATGAAAAATAGGAGGCTGATGAGAGAGGACACTCTGTGGTTCTTCGAGGGAACTGAACCCTACATTTAAACTGCACTGGCTCCGTGAGGCTTCAAGTGCAGGGATGTATGAGCTCATATTGGAGAAACGAGGCTAGTTGTCTAAATGCATTACGGTAATAAGACCTGCGAGGGGGAGTGGTGCTGCGTATCTGCGTGTTGACTTTGTTAGTAGTAAGTTCTTCAATTACTCTCGGGTGTGCATGCTGGCAGAAGCACCGGCGGTCTGACTGTAAACTCCTCGTTTCGTACTTTTTGGTTAAATTCTCTACTTTGTTCCTGGTTATTAACGGCTCAGCAAAGGATTCGTGTCTTCCTCACTCGGCAGCTCATCATTAGCCGCTGAAGCATATTTCGCCCCTTGTAATACACAGCACACCAAGATACTAATTACCTTTCAGTCACCAATAAGGCTTAGTTTTACCCCCCACTTCTCATTGAACAGCCGCCGCCGTAAAGAATCTGTTTCAGTCGGGCGTTTGTGGAGCGTCTATACAAGTCGTGCATAATATGACAGCCATTCATCAGTTTGATAAATGATCATCCAAGAGAGCTACTAAGAATATGCAAATTTCATCTCTTAGAGATCACTGTGTACCTCACTTTTAGCGATTAGCGAACACACGAACAAACACAAACTTTGTCAAAAGTGGGAATAAGTCGTTTTTGATTACACAGTGGGATTTTTGGCTCTTTTTTTAAATACACTGAAACTACACCAAAGGGCTGGGTACATTTGATACTCCAGCTGAAATAGACGCAAATGCTCATCATTTCCATTTCCTCCGTCTTAAACTTCATCATATACTGCGATTAAATTAGTCAGGTCTGTGCACTGTGGCTAATGGGCCTTCTATTGTTCCAGATATTAGACAGCACCGACAATTAGACATGATCCACTTGTCTTTCTAATGTTAATGTGAGTAGCGTGCGTCAGTGTTTCTGTTTTAACACAGAAAACAGCCTCTTTCAGATGTTGCGTGACACGTTCTTTTGTGTACTGTTTTTCACGGTGTGGGCAAGACCTCTTACTTCCAATCAAGTGAAATCTTGCTACAGCAAACGATGATATTACAGATACGAGCGTGCTTGCAACTTTTGTGGCAATAGTTTTGGAAAGGTAAGAAATGTTTTTCCCAGTTTGGTGCGGAACAACTTGACTGGCCTGCACTGAGACCCCTGACCTCAACCCCATCCAACATCTTTGGGATGAATCGGAACGCTGACTGTGAGCTATGCCTCTGTCAGATTCGTCTAATGGCACAAACCTAATCACTTGTGAGGGAAAATCCGGCATCACACCTGTATTGACACCAAACTTTCAAAGATTAAAGTGGCGGAAAGTGACCAGATTTGTATCATTACGCCGGATCATGTTCATGTCTGCCTCCAGTCTGAGGCAAAGCTTTTGAATCCTGGACCTCGGCAGCGTTTGGCCATTTGTACCAGGTAGTCAAAAAAGCGACACACACCACCCAAAATGATCTAACAGTTGTCCACATTTTTCAAAATGGTTAAACTGACACTGTCCTCAACCCCTCAGAATAAAGGCGATGGGCAAGGCGAGAACATGAGACGGGAGATGGATGTTAGTGGGTGGGTCAGTGAGGAGGAAAGGCTGAGGGATGTGTGCAGAGGCTGCTGGGATGTAAAACAATAATAATAGAGGGGTGCACTCGGAGGGAAACAGGACAGTGAGGAAGGACGGTTCAGTAACTTCCTCGTCTGATAAAGCCATTCTGGCTCCACATGACCCAGTTTCCGCAGAGCAGATTGGTAAAACGATGAAACTAAAACTGACATGTACTTGCTGAAATATTTAAATGTCTACAATGTGCAGGTAAACGGGTTGTAAAAATTCTAAATGGAACGGTGTGTGTGTGTGTGTGTGTGTGTGTGTGTCTATGCGTCATGCGTATTTGTGAATTTATCCTTTGTGATGCAAGCAGTGATGCAAGAAACCAAACCATGTCCACGGTGAGGAATAACATTACATACCTGGCAACAAGATTCTATTTCACTCTCTTAATGCCTCCATTCATTTTTCTCGTCACACTTTAATGCAACAATAACGGGGGTGTCAGACTCAGCAGGCATTACTAGAGTGTGGTGCGTTACCTGATGTGCAGCACTCGTTTTTCTTCATAGGACGCTTGACAATCCTCAGTCATAGCTTATTATGTGTACTGCTGTTTGGCCCATATGTTACTTTATTAAACCAGCTTTCAATATGCAGCTGTAACTATAATGCATATCAAGCTGTGCAAGTGTACGTTCAATGTTGAGTGCACATCTTCATTTGCTCCCTGTCAAAGAGTTCACGCTGCACAGATGAGAAGAAAACATATAATACAGTTCATCTTCAGGCCAACTGCATTAGAAAGCTATTCAATCATTTTAGTCTTTGTGGATGTGGAGACCAGCAGATATAAACTGCATGTAACGGGTGAGTTTGGCAGTAGGCAGCAATTTACTGTGAGTTTACTCAGAGTTTCGGCATGTGTAGTTACGGGATCAGGTCCTGCATCTTATCTTCTAGGTATATTCACTATACTTATACTTATTTATTTTGACTCTTTTCAATTGTTAGAACGTTTCCAGGAATCTAGAAACCTTTTGAAGGATTCAAAAGCTTAAAATATAATTTAAAATGTCCAGTACTGGTTTCTGAGCTACAGTCAGTGCTTCCCAAAAGGTCCTACATCTGGAATGGTCCAGGAACTACTGTGTTTATGTTTGTAACAAACGACTAATCTCAAAAGTGTGAGGAATTATTAGAGAATAGAATAGACACGGAATAGAGAGGAAATAACATTTGTTAGTAGTTGTTTCATGGATGAAATCAGAAACTATTACTATAACTATAACTGAAGCACCACAGTTGCACAAAAATTTGTTACAAAAAGCATAACGATGACTCTGATGTCACGTCACACAAAAATACTAACATGTCTGACCTTCGCGGTTCTTAGGATGCCGCGAAAACAAACATTTACTTCCTGAATATAGCCTCGTTCCTGATGCCTAACAATTCTCATACATTTGTCAAAATGTCACGAGTATAAAATAAAATGCATCTATTAGCACACGTTAAAACCTTTCCATGTTATCATTCGACAAGGACCCTTTATAACACGTCTTCTAGCGGTGGAGGTTGTCGTAGCTGCTTCAGTGTCACTTTAACAGGTGTCTGATGTCAGTGTTAAGGAGGTAGTGGTGGGGAGGACTCGTGAGCATTCCAGAACACACCCTGACGCTGTCTCTTCCTGCCGTTCTACTCTACAGTAGGTTGATAAATATAAAACCTAGTGATCGGGCCTTTGGAGCATGGCTGAATGTCTCTCCAGTTTACTGTAATAAACACATGCAAACAAACTACGTCATCAAGTTCCCGCAGCGCAGGGCCTGAAATATGTGTCGTTTCAACACGGCGCGGTTTAAATGCCCTCTGAATGGAGCGCTCTGATGACCTGCACCCCGAGGTCTCCTCCAGCTATGTAAATGAGCTCGACTTGTTTGTGTGGCGCAAATATGGGGCAATAAAATAACGCAGCGAGAGACAGGGGAGAAGCGCCGCACACTCTATGGCTCTCTTGCCCCAGAGTGCGCGCTGAATAATTCATGAAAGTGCTGACAGAAGAGGAGCAGGTTCAACAAGGCGCATTTCTCTGGGGGGCAACAACAGCCGACAGTCAGGTGGGGCTCGGTTTGTCTTGCGGCCTCTGGATTTTAATGATGGTCCAGTGGTCTCGTTATGCGAATCTACAGTGGAGCTTTTCTCCTGTGTCAGCTGAAAAGAGGGGTTGTGTGCAAATCTGTAATCTCTGCTGTGGCTCTACTCCCCCCATTTTTTTTTCTCTCTCCTCTTCTTCCGTGCTCTCGCCCCATCGCTTCCACTCTCAGAGTCTCCATCTCAGTTTCTCTTCCCCTTAGCTTCCACACGGTCTCATCTTGCTTTTATACGCCATTCCTTCAGTATGTCTATTTCTGAATTCACCTCCTGTCTCCTGCTCACTCCTGACACTGTCGCTGATGATTGACAGTGCGTTCAACTTAATGTAAATCATTCCTCTTAGCCTACATTAGCTAATTATAAGTCTTTCTTATTCTGTTCTTGCAATGCAGAGAACATAGCCATGAAATCCAGTCAAGTCATCAAATAAACTTGTTATCAAAGGCATTTTATTTTCAGGTTTTATCAGCCTGGTGCCATCTGTGACCATGCGCACAAACAAAAGTTATAATAATATCCGATTTCAGAAAATGACTTTATCCGGTT
>JAVQJF010028551.1:0-10176 GCA_036023855.1 Gadopsis marmoratus | reverse complement strand
TTCTTCTCCTCACCTATAAAACCCTTAATGTTCAGGCAGCATCATATCTTAAAGAGCTTGTAGTACCCTATTACCCCACTAGAGCACTGCGCTCCCAGAATGCAGGGCTCCTTGTGGTTTCTAGAGTCTCTAAAAGTAGAATGGGAGCCAGAGCCTTCAGCTATCAAGCTCCCCTCCTGTGGAACCAGCTTCCTGTCTGTGTTCGGGAGACAGACCCCCTCCTTACATTTAAGAGTAGGCTGAAGACTTTCCTCTGTGATAAAGCTTATAGCAGGGCTGACTCAGGTGAGCCCTGAGACCCCCCTTAGTTATGCTGTTATAGGCCTAGACTGCCAGGAGACTTCTCATGATGCACTGAGCTCCTCTCTCTCTCTCACTATCTGTCTCTGTTTCACTGTCTGTCTGCCTCTGTCTGTCTCTTTCTCTGTCTGTCTGTGCACTCGCTCTCTCTGTGTCTGTCTGTCTGTGTTTCTCTCTCTGTGTCTGTCTGTCTGTCTCTCTCTCTGTGTGTGGAGTCTGGATCTTCGGGACCTGGTTCTGAGCAGTCTAGATGAATACGGGTCTCGTCGAGTGGATGCGGACCGCCTGTCTATACGTATAGAGTTGGTTTAGACTTGCTCTATATTAACAAGTGCTATGAGATAACTCTGTTATGATATAGCGCTATATAAATAAAATTGAATTGAACTGAATGTAATGAATTTTCTTACTGGTTGACTTGTTGGTGTAGGTTCCTATTCCTGCTTTTCTCACTCTCTCCATAAAGGTCATGACCTCAGCTACATGAGCAATGACAACAATGGGAGCAAGAAAAGAGAAGTCCTGGGAGTGGTTCACAGTATCATACATTGTTTATTATAAATACCTTTTTAAAAACTTGTAAAAATAAAACTAATTAATATACGATATTGTACAACTTTGTACTTTGAACATTGTAGAACACTGTAGAAAAAATGTGTAGCTCTATAAAATAAATTAGCTTGTATAAAAAATAAAATGTTGTTTTTCTTTGAGCTAATTAACTCACATGCAGGGACACTGAACAGTTTAATGGTGCTTCCTTGTAGCCAACATAGTTGCTAAAGAGGTCAGGGTATTTTCCTCTAATCTGCCACCTGGTTCCTAGATGTCCCAGGTGATGTCCAGAGAAACCCCGGACAGACAGTTGACCACCACCTGGAGGACTTCATTCCTCTCCTCTTGTGTCAGCTGTTGCAATTCTGTCTGGAAATTGAGCAAGAACATCTGCTAAGAATGGCTAGATTCACATTTCAGGTGGGTGTGTAAATTTTATTTATATATTTATTAACAAATGATCTATGACTGGCCAACCTGCATCTCTGCTGTCCTGGCAGCAGTCAGCTGCTCAACCTGAAGTCTGTCCTCTTCAGTGACAGAACCAGCTCCTGGTCTTCCTTTCCCCATACCATGGCCTCTGACCGTTCCCCTGCCCTGCAATCCATCTGCACCTCTGCCTCTCCCACTTCCCCCTCTAGCCTTGCTGTCACTGCTTTCTTCCAGTAGAGCTGCAGAATCTTTAGAACTTGAATCCTGAAATGAAAGAAAATGAAAATGTATAAAATAGGTAATTTTATTGTGATGCCTTCCATATTCGAGGAATGCTGATTGACAGTAGCAGTGAAATACAAAATGGTGAGCTGTAATTACAAAGCAAGGTAAATTGCAATGATGCACAAATTGGTGAATACAGACTATGTTGCCAAAAACATCTGTTCGTCACTTTATGTGCATTATCTCCAGTCTAACTTTAGTCATCTCAATCCTATTATCTGTTTATAACTGACTTTTAGTATGATCATTGTCTAAACCCACTGCCAGAGCCATTCAGCAAAATAACGTTAGTTGACAGTAAAGTCTCATCTATTATGTTGAAACATTAACGAATCGATTCAGCTATCACGTCAATAATGAACGTCTAGGTCACTAACTGTTAGCATTATCACCCAGCAGATTTAGCTTTGCTGACATTGCTGAGACTCTTGGTGAAAGCTGGACTAATGGTGATTGATAAAGCTGGCTAGCTAACACCAAAGTGTCATATAAATGCAGTCAATGTATCATGCAATGGCAATGGATTAGTTCAGTCATTAGCCTGTATTGTGTAAGCTAGCAAGCTGACAATGACATTCGAACTCAAAATAACGTTAGTCAAACTATAATGACAGCGTAACTTCACTTACCACATCTATCACCATGATGCCGGTTGGTCCCATTCAGTCTGCTGTATGACATGTCACTGTTTTGACCGATTCCCAGGATCCTCGCTCATGCCTACTGTGTGTGAGCTCGAGAATGAGCAACAACGCTGACTGCACTGATCTTAACGACCAACGGTGTCACTATAAACAATGACTTTCTGAAAACTCCACACAGCCCCTTTAACTGGAGAATATGACTCTTGAATCTGGTGTGACAAACTCCTCACTCTATTGGCTCTAAAAACAGTACAGAGTGGAGCTTCTTCCCTCAAAAAGGATCATTGATCGAGTACAGACACACAAACAACCCCACCCTAATTTTGACTCATGTGTGAGTGAAATGCTGCACTGTTGAGTCTTGGGTGATTATTATGATGTTCCAGGTGGTGAGACCACCTACCTGGTCCCTCCTCTTTCTCCTCCTCATCTCCGTTCTCTTCCGTCACTTCTATAACTCCAGCTGCCGAAGAGGTGGAGGAGTCACAGTTAGTTGACTGGTTAGGGTTACACTGATATGCAGATGACACACAACTCTATATTACACTGTCTCTGGATAAAACTTTGGACTCACTGTTTGAATGACTTCCTGTAATTTCACAGAGAAAAGATTAAAGTTTGTATGTTGGTAGGGTTCCTTAAATTTGACATAGATGTTTTTGTCTGTGTGTGTATATGTTTGTTTTAACAAATTTCATCACTCTATAATTCACATTAATTTGCTTTAGAATTTTGCTCGATAAATCAACTTTGCTCCTTTGCTATGATGAGCTAAGGTCTTCTGGTTCTGCTTATTTCTTATCGATTAAACCTCTTTATTTGTTATTGCTTTTATAATCTATGTATACACACCTTATCTTAATTTTACTGAAATTATATAAATAACACATTAATTTCATCTTAAATCTCAGACATCTGTCTTTAAAATGACATAGACATGTCTATGTTGTGGTAACTCCTAAAACACATTCAGTCAACTTGAGAAACATCTGACTTCATCATAAGAAGCTGGTTAGATCTGAACATTTAAAGGAAGGCAGAAGGTGTTCATGTTTTTTGTTGGTGTGGAATATTGTACCAAACTATAGATGAATCTGGGCTGTAGACAAAACTAAATAAGCACCTATCACTGTGATGGCACATCACTAGTAAACCTGCATATAACAAGGTAATGTATGTAGAAAATTTAAATTGGTAAGCACAATAGTCATGAAAGCTGTCCAGGAGATCCATCCTGTTACATATAGAAAATATAGCCATCAAATGTCACTAAAATAGCGGTTATAATTTACAAAATTCAAAAACTTCAGTTAGATGTTGTCCAGTTTTAACTAATGGTTAGACATTCTTCTGATCAGATGCTCCAACACCAAACGGATGCACAATCTTCTCTTCCATTAAATCTATTTTACTTCTAAATTTCCATTAAATCCTCATGTTTACATTCTGAGCGGCATGCCAACAAAGGACTGACCAAGGGCTGCTAAAGAAAGTCTGCCTACATGTGGCCGATGGTGATCCACCACCGTTCAGATCTCTATTAGCGTGTTAGTTTCTGATGTTTACACAGTTACAGCATCATGCTTTTCAGATTTGTAATAAATTGTTTTTCTTCAATGACAGAAAGTTTGAGTTTGGTGATGTAAATCAGAAGCTCACAGTAACTCTGCTGCAGAACCTTCACATCAGATGGGGGGAGGTTGGACAGATGTGTCATCGTTAATGTCAGATGTGAACATCACAAACATGTCTGCTTCACTGTCACTGGAAATGTGTTTAACTCTGATATCACAGTGATGGAGGTGATGATAGAGAGACAATCACAGAAATCCTCCTCACCTCCTCTCTTCTCCTCCTTCCTGCTCCTTCGCTCAGAGGAACTCTTCTTCCAGAGATTCTTTTGGTTGTTGCGAGCTCTCATTGCTGTTCTGGAGTCTGTTATCCAGGCATGGTAGACAAACTGAAAAATAAAGACAAACAGCAAATATAACATTAATTAAAGTTATTTTACTCACTGTTTTTACCTTCTGCTTTTCAAAAGCAGTTTGTAAACATGAAACTTTGAAAAGTGCTATATAAAGAAAGATTAGAACTATTATTATTTATCAGCAGATTAAGTTTGCCCAGAACTAGATATACAGATATATTCATCTGTTGTTATTATCTCATTGAATATCTTCAGTTCCATGGCAACCTGCTCATGAGGACCTTGTGATTCAGTTGACAACTCCAGAACAGCTACGAAATGGCCGTTGAGGCAAAACAACCTTTCCCCTGTTTGTACGTGGAGTTATGACGGTGGTCCTCGACTGTTTTTGGCTTCAGACCCCTTCATACCATCAACCCTCGTCACAGGTTACATGTGTTTATGAGCTGTGAGGAGTTTAAACAGTCATGGAGACTCTCACCTGGAAGGCTGATTTCTCAGGTAGCTCCTCCTCCTTATTTTCCTCTTCCTCCTCCTTCTCCACTTCCTCCTCCTCACTGTCTGTCTCAAACAGGTAGTAGTCACCACTCCTCACCACTGCAGTCAGACAGACAGGTCAGGCAGACAAGTTACATAGAAAGGCCTGAATAGCGCAGACAGTTCTGAATGGGTGTGACAGGTGAGATTGATGATGTCAGAGTTCATGTGACTTACTGGAGGCGTGGTTTACCCAGGGTCTCCACCACTCCTTCTGTTGCCGCCCCTTCTTTCTGTCTTGACCTACAAATCAAAAACAAACATTAATTAATTCTGGGATTGACAGCTGCGTATTCCACACTGTTACTGTGGCAACAAATATTTGTTTACAGACCGTCAGTATGGAAGCTGTCTTTGGTCAAACTCAACATTTTCTCTTTTCCTCTGCGGAACTTCTGCTGTCGATATTTGATCCTCTCCATCCTGAAGGAAACACAGAGACAGGTAGTGTTTCACAGGTCAGACCAGTCTGGTTTAACAAGTCCCGATTCACTTCAGCATCGGACATAAACAGGATGAGACTCCAGTGTTTTCAGGACAAACACAGGTGGGTCCACCAACACTTGTTCCAGGATTTAACAGACAAGATTAACTGTGTGAAGCAGCAACTTGCAGCATGATGTTTAAACATGATGTCTATGTCCAGATATTATCATGTCAGGTCAGGGTGTCTACAATTTTGAGTCTGTCCTATCTTGGTCTCCAGTCCAGTCTCAATGCAGATTAGACTCGGAATCATCTTGCCTTGGCAGGATTTTGACTGGTACCATATTAGCCCACATAAAGGTGACATTCTTTCTGGAAATTGCATTTGAATGTTGTGGTTATCTTAAATTGGAGCACTAGATATTATTTTTTAATGAAGAGAGAACCACTGTCACACTGATATAACGCTGAGTGTTGCATGGGTTATTGGTTATGGGTATGGTTTGTTTGAAGCTTCAATGTTGTTCCGCTAGCAAGTTTCCTTTATCCTGTTAAAGGTCTTCAAGGATGAGGTCTTCTCTATGGATTAAAGGATGTCAGGGAAACCTTTCCAGCAGGATAACTGTGAAAGTGTTTTTTATCTTTTAGTTTTCAAAGAAGCTGTTGGAAAAGGGGGGTGGAATGATAATCATGGTCGTCTCACTTATGTCGTGGGCATTCTGACTTTTTTTTTAATCAACTTAATTTTTTTATTTTTATTGTTAACTGTTAATCTTTTGAATTTTGCTTTTATTTTTAATCTTCTGACTTGCTTTCGTGTTATGTCATTTTGATATTATTTTATATTGTTATCTCTCAGTTCTATGTATTTGAGGCACTCTTTGCATTGTTGTTAAAGCACTTTGTAAACGCAGTTTTTAAAGGTGCTATATAAATAAAGTTATTATTATTATTATTACTATTTAGGACTTCTCTCTTGCGTGTCTGTCTTATGAATCAGACTTGTCTCAGTCTCAAGTCCTTTTTGACATCGCCATCTCAGTCATGTCTATAAACTCTGACTTGTCTTGGTGTTGTGGGTGATTTGATGTTTTGCATTGGACTTGTCTTGGTCTTAAGCCTGTTTGGATTTGTTTTTAACTCAATCGCCTAACTTCTTGGACTCGTCTAAGTCTTGTGGGCATCTTGTGCCTGTTTGGACTCAGTCATGAATTGACTTATGTTTGTGTCTTACTGCCTCTTCAGCAGGTCCATAGACATCTTCTCCACCTCGAGTCTCGCTCTCACAGCTTTCACTGTGGATGCCTCAAAGAGCTCTGCCCCCCTACAACACATGCACACATTACCATCAAGTGACTGTGTGTATTAATGCATGTGTGTTTATGTCTGTATGTAAGTGTGTACCTGGAGGCCAGTAGCTGTGTATTTTGGAGGTCCAGGACCACATACATGAAGTAGTGACTCCTGAAGACTCTCCTCTGCAGCAACAGGAAACAGAAACAGACACCATCCCAGAT
This sequence comes from Gadopsis marmoratus, assembly GCA_036023855.1. NCBI lineage: Eukaryota > Metazoa > Chordata > Actinopteri > Centrarchiformes > Percichthyidae > Gadopsis > Gadopsis marmoratus. The sequence continues at coordinate 3,553 of JAVQJF010028551.1, read as the reverse complement.
GATCCCCGCCTCGTCACTTGGCAATTCGCACTGTTTGCTGCTTTGCTGCTCCGCTGCAGGAAGTGACATGTACATAAACAGCAACAAAGAAACAAGAGACAGACAGGTAGAAAGACAACTTGCACTGTTTACTGCTTTGTTGCGCCATTGACAACACTGTGAATTATATTTATATAGCACCATATCATAACACAGAGCAGGTCCAGACCGACTCTTTGTTACAGAGACAGTGGCAAGAACCAAAACCAGGCTCTGGGTGGGCAGGCGTCTGACTCGACCGCATGGGAGGGACAGAGAGGGAGTATAACGACAACAGAAATACAGGTAGAGAGTTTGTACCAGACTCGACTGCTCTGCCCTGTTTGGACTTGGCGGTGTGACTCATTGACTCTGACTTGTCTGCAAGTCTCACTCATCTGATCTCTAAAAACTATAAATGTGGTATGGTCCAAATTAAGTAATTATGACATTATAATTAAGATTCAAATAAACAGTGATGAACAGACAGACAGATGATTTACATACGTTTGGTGTATCCTTTGATGGTGCAGGCCAGACTGAAGAGCTGAATCAGCCAACAGTGATTCCACACCAATGACTTAATGAAACCACATGCTAGGATCTGAACAGAATCAGAATCAGAATCAGAAATAGCTTTATTGCCAAGTAGGTTTCACTTACAAGGAATTTGCTTTGGTGTGTTGGTGCAATAAAATCTGAATATAAAAATAAGTTAAGTAAGACAAAAATTAAGTAATAATAAGATAAAATAGAGATAAAAATTTGAATCAAAAAACAAACTATATAGTAATATGGATATTAGAGGCAGACAGACAGACAGAGAGCAAGACAGACAGACAGACAGAGACAGACGGACGGACAGAGCGCGAGACAGACAGACAGACAGACAAGAGAGCGAGACAGACAGAGAGCGAGACAGAGACAAAAAGACAGAGAGCGAGGCAGACAGACAGACAGAGACAGACAGAGACAGACAGAGAGCGAGACAGATAGACAGACAGACAGACGGACAGATAGCGAGACAGAGACAGACAGCCATTGAGACAGAGATAGACAGACAGACAGAAAGAAGGACAGTTGAACATTTTGTTACTCTGAGTACTTTTAGTAAATACCAGTATGAAGATGATTCTGCTGTGATGATGCATCTTACCGACAAAATATTCTTCATGGTGATGACAAACACATTGTAGCCAATCAGACAGTCCCAGTATACCAAGATGGATTTGACTGGTTTCAGCAGCAGGTCTCCGCCCACCAACAGGAAGTAGAAACAGGCCACTAGGTAACCCATACAGAAGATACTGATCCTGGAACAGGAAGTAGAAATGTGGTTCAGCTTGTAGTTTTTCTTTCTTTTTCTGTTGTTGTTGAACAGAAAATTCTGCTGATCATTAAAAGTAGGTGAAATATTTCCAACAAAAAGCCATAAATTAACTTTATGGTCTGGTTCAATGAATTTGAAGGTTTTTCAAGTTTTTCAGGTTTTTTTTATCCTGAATGACACAATGACACAAATCTGATGGTATTATCGCAAAACTGCAAGTTTGAATAACATGTGTTAGTTCTAACAAACTTTATCAGGCTTTTGTCAATTTCTTTATCTTAATCTAGGATTTTTTTTAAACACAGACTTTTAAAGGTTTTATTTATTTTTATGAGGTTTAAGCCCACATTTTGTGGTTAACTCCTAAACCTTCAGTTTCAGGTAAGAAAAACGTTTTTAGTTAATCTATCTACAGACTTTAATTAATTTCATACTAATTTTTGTGTTTTATAAAAATGGCTGGGTTTAATCTGAAATTGTGTGGATTTATTCAAATTTTGTGGATTTTGCAACCAATTTCTGTTTTTGCTGAATTTGGTGGATTTACCATTTTTAAAGGGTTTGCAAAAACTGTTATTGACAACTGTGTGTTTAATCCCCAAATTTCAGATTAACAAAAGGTTTTAAATTCAACCCAGAATTTGCATGTTTTTCATTTTTCAAATTTGTTTGCTAGCAGAAAGTGTTGAATTTAATCCTGATTTTGCAGGTGTAATCAAAAGACTCCCAGATTTTCAGTCTCAACAAAAAGTGTGGGGTCGTTTGTTTTCGTAAAAAAAACATTTTAGCTAAATCTCAAATCTTCAGGTGAGCAAAAACTTTATCCGTGACTTTACAGGTTTTACATAAAATGTAAGTGTAATCCCAAATTTTCTGATTTAATTCAGAATTTCTGGGTTTTCTAGACATGAGGTACCTGTGGCTCCACCAACTCACCTGGTCGTCCCAGTGATGAAGATGATGGTGAGAACGAACCAGAACATGTAGCTGAAGATGATCACCTTCATCATGTCCAGGTAAGACCTGCACACACAGACAGGCAGACGGACAGTTAAACAGACAAACAGGCAGCCAGAGTGAGACAGACACACCGTAGGCAGAGTTTACCTGCACATCATGAAGTCAGGGACCATGTTGAGACAAAGTTGTCTGATTGGATCAGAAACCTGTCCATCATCTCCATCCAGCTCATAGTTGTCTCCAGCGAGGATCTGAACCGACAACTGAAGCTCCTCCTCAAACACCTGCAGCTGCAGAGAGGCCCCGAGGAGGAGCAAGAAATCATCTGAAAGATCAGGAGACACACAGCTTATGAAAATAAATTACATGATATAAACAATAAAAATGTATTTTACATTTTCAGGTTTAACATCCAATTTTCAAAATAATTCTGATTTTGGGGGGGTTTCAAAACATCTTGGATCAAATCCCCAATTTTCTGGTTTTCATAACCTTCTTTTTATAAAACCTGGATTCCCTGATTTTGTTATTTGATACTAATCTCCAGTGTTTTAGCATAACTAGAGTGCTCCTAAAACTCAGATATAAAAAGATAAAGAGCTGGGAACCATTTAAGAGCTTTGTTCTGTTCAGTTCTGTAAAATAAAAAATGTTCCAGATGCTGTTGTGATGAATTATTAGTTGGTATTGTAAAAAAGTAAAATGTTTGGTTAAATATATGCAGTCTTCTGAAAAAGTCTCTTTATATGGCTCCTTTAATAAATAGTTTGTTGTTCTCAGTGTTTTACTCATCTGCTTAACGATGATGATGATGATCTTACAGAGAAGGAAGAGGGGGTTTGGGGGTGTCAAGTGATCAGGGAGGAAGAGCCACTTCACTACATTGGAATCCATGTTGGAGGACGGAGGTCTCCAGGGATAATCTGAAAATAGAAAATCCTGCTGTTACAAATAGTTTCAAGTTTTTCATCAAGTTATCTGGTTCTTAAAAAAATTGGTTTTAAAAGTCCAACATCTCCTTTAATCTTTTCAGTATCAAAGCCTTTATTCAATTCAATTCAATTTTATTTTAGTTCTATATTCTATATCATAACAGAGTTATCTCATAGCACTTGTTAATCTAGAACAAGTCTAGACCAACTCTACATGTATAGACCCAACATTTCCACCATGAGCAGCACTAGGAGACAGTGGCAAGGAAACACTGCCTTTAACAGGCAGAAACTTCGAGCAGAACCAGAACCA
>JAVQJF010028538.1:0-12496 GCA_036023855.1 Gadopsis marmoratus | reverse complement strand
ACAGCACTGCCCCCACAGGCTTGGACAGGAGGCACTAGGCCTGATGGGAGCATCACTTCATCTGCCTCTCTTCTTACTCTGATGGGCCCATCACTCTGGAACAGGGTCAGTCTGGACTCAGACCACATGACCTTCTTCCATCGCTCCAGAGTCCAGTTTTTATGCTCCCTAGCAAATTGAGGCCTTTTTTTCAGATTAGCCTCACTGATAAGTGGTTTTCTCACATATTTGCTTAGTTAAATCCAGGTGGTGACAGGTGGAGTTACAGACACTATATTATGTTGCAGACTTACATTTAAAAATGTTTGTTTCTTTTTGTCTGATCAGTAGCAACAACTGCACCAGAACAGGTAGGTCGGGCGCTTTGCAGAGTGAACATGTTGAAGCAGTTTGCATGCACAGAGATGCTGAGGAGTTGCAGAACCACCTTTGCATGAAGTCAACAATGTCGCTGCATGACTGTGAGCTGGTCAGCACTAAGCAGCGAGCCCGTGTGTACACCTTCAATGTGTATATGCGCCAAAATTAGATGGAAAGCCTTGACACTGTCCCAAAAGCATCCAGACAGACGTCTAAGCAGAGGTGGCAGGCATTTGTTTTGCTTTCTGGCTTCCTCGCTGAGCTGTTCATTAATGCTCTGTTTTTAAACTGCACTCAGTTGCTATGCAAGCTGAATGCTAATCCGCATCCCAGCACAACACCTGTGTTGCATGACAGAAGCAGTGTGCAAAGCAGAAAGATTTACATTTGAAAGAAATGCATACGGTGCTCTGTTGACCTTGTTTCTTTATATTACTCTGTGTCTTGTCATTGAAGGAGCTGGTAGTTCCTGTGGTTAGCAATAGGCCAGTAGTTGAACCTATGCTGCCCCAGCTATCTCCGGGTGTATCCACTGTCAAGATGGAGGCGGCTTACCAAGGTGTCTGCTTCACTACCCTTTAAACTCCGTGCTACGGTGGGCAGTTTAGGACATCTCAGATGCAGCCTGTCAACCTCAGAGCAGCTAGCGTTTGTCAGGTCCAGTTATGCTGTAATTCATACAGTATAATGTATAAATACAACACGTATAAAGAAATGATGCATGCTAATATAGTGCTGAAAGGACGGCGAGCTGAGGGTGAGCAGGTGCAGCTGATGATTAGTCTGATGTCCTAAAAAGGCCACCGTACTGATCTTTTTACACTAGCATTAGCAGAAGTGCTTATCGATATATCGGTTAATTTGTTCATTTCTTTATTTTGGAGCAGTGGAGCTTCTTTACTGAAGGAGCTGCCAGGTTCCTGGAGGTTCTGTGACGTACACCTTCCTTTCCAGTCCTCAGTATTCCATGAAGTCAGACTGATATTTATATGATCATAGATTTATATAACTTATGTGACTGGTAATTATCATGCATACTAGTGCATAAACCATACTAATACTAAACCTTTCAAATACTAAACATTTATTCTCACTTTACAGCGAGGACTCCGAAGATGATTAAATATCTGAGCTCTAAAACGCATAGTAACAAAGTAATAACATGATAATAAGGGGACAATTTAAAGAGCTCTTTGACTTTTGCTAACACCTAATATTAAAGATTAGATGATTAGAAATTCCCCTTTTCCTCTGAATATGAACATTTAGCACCACACAGCAGACAACACTGGTGGGTTGTTGATTTGTTTTCTTATTAGCACGATGTACAGTGGCAAGTATTCGCTGGGCACTTTATTAGATTTACCTGCCTGCTGCTGAACAGAACGACATGCAGGTCTAGATGTTTATCAGCTGTATCTTCATAATGCCATCTTCTGTTAACCTTCATCCCAAAAGGGCTCCGTTGAGAGATTAAGGTCATTGCGATGAGTGATGAGTGCTCGGTTCTGACAATGCAGGATCTGTATGTAAGGGACAAGAGTTTGGTATCGGAAGCATTTTGGGTTTTTCTTGTAGTGAGTATCATTGACCAATCACATATGAGCGTGCTGTGGTTGCATGCAGTTAAATGGTTTGTGTGGAGAGCAAGAGGCGGAACGCTTCGGCCGAAATGCAACCTCGGACCCATCGGCTGTCGCATGAAGACGATTAAGCTTTGTATCCGTCTCGGAACCAGATTCGTTTTTTGTAAAATGGATCTGAATTCAGATTGTCATCAGATGACAGCCGATGGGTTCTGAGGTTGCTAATCGGAGTGTAAACGATGACCGGGAAGAGGGAGTCTTGGCTCGGATATCCCTTATCTGGATCTCTGCTGGCTGCACCGGAGCCCCTGAAACATTGGCCGTGCTGTTCATGCCGAATTCTGACCCTCTCATCAGCATCTCTGACCTCAATGTTCTCCATAGCTGCTAGATGTCATGCAGAGGTCTTCCACTGTTACCACTTGGCGCCCTTCTGCAGAGTGCTAATGTTCTGTTGTTGAAGGACTCTGGTCATTTTGCAAAGCCTGAGGATGGAAAAGTCACTTTGGTCGTCACCAAGATTTTTACACATCTCAGCCACTTCTGGCGGTTAGATTGCCACACAGTTTGGCAGGGATGTCCAATGTTCTCAGAGTATGACGGTGAATCTTTTGGTGAGCCCCTGAACTTCTGTTCAGTACATTCATTCAATTTCAAATGGCCAAATGCCACTTCAGTCCCTCTGACAGAGCCACGTTGGACTGTATGAGCTGTTCTTTTTCCTGAGAGGTGAAAACCTCGAACGTAGACTGTGCAAGTGATAAACAGGCTGAAGACATTCACAGGTAGCAAACATATATCTGTATTTTCATGTTTGCGGTGAATATAAGCTTTGCAAAGGTAGCAGCTGAAAATATAAAGTGATGAAAGCAGGACTGTGCAGCCCCCTTAGATCTCTGCTTAAACCAGAGTTTTTAAAAGTAATGAGAGTTAAAGCACTTACTGTTGCCAAGGCAGGTTTAAAGAGAAGCTGATTATGGTGTGGCTGGTACATACAGCTGGGTGTTCACTACAACTGTGAGAATTTCTACTGTGCTCTGTTTAAACCAAAAATGTGCCAAACTGCCTTCTTGGAGCATTCGGCATTTAATCAACCATCAAAATGATTTAAACACAGCCTGGATGGAATTAATGCCTATAACTGTGTTCTGTGATCTGGTAGAGGTCGTTGAGAGGAGCTCTTCACCGGCCCCCGTGGAGATCCTCCCATCTAACGCAGGCCAGGACATCGCTCCCACCCAGTCAGCTGGTAAGACTTTTTTCTTAAGTCTGTCTGGTCTTTTCTTCTCTGTTTTGAGTTCTATTCCGAGTTAGTGAGCAGGTGAAGCACAGCTGACAGGTTTCCCCCCCCCCGACCTGTGACCCCTGACAGATCACTTGCTGATGTCATGACAGATTTTGGCCTCTGGTCTTCGGGTGTTCAGTGTGTCCTTTGTCTCCTCTGCTGTGGGAATGTTTGTAGCGCCGATATTTTTAACAGTATTGCACATTTTAAAGGGAGAAGTGAATGAAGTGTCCTTCATTCTGTGATTAGTGTGTCAGTTAGCATGTCGTAGCACACCAACAGCCTCGTTCAATAACCTGGAGCCATGTTTCTGCTCCTAACACTCATCACTTATTCATTTCAGAGATTGTCTCCATGAGTTGCTGTGGAGAAAGTCAGTTTACGTTAAGGAGAACAAGGCAACTGGCTTCTTTGTCAATAGATAATCAATAAATCAAACTAATGAATCATTTGGATTTAACTAAACTGTTCAGTTGATTTCCCTGCAGTCAGTTGCTTGAGGCTGCTACTTTGTGGTACACATTGGTACATTAATGGTATGTTGTGCTTCCTCGTGGCTCTTTATAGGATTGCGTGGGACCCATTATTAGTTCTAAAGCTGCTGCTGAATTAATGCTGCCTTCTCTCTCTCTCCTGGCCCAGAGGTGGATGAGTGCCACATCAACCCGTATATTTGTGGCCAGGGGATTTGTTACAACACAGCTGAGAGCTACACCTGCCACTGCCACGAGGGATTCCACCTGGATGACGCCCAAACCACCTGTGTAGGTGAGGAGTCCAGTGATCAAAGTCGGTTGTTGAGGTCAAAGGTCAGCGGTTTGGCCCAACTAATCACAGGCTGTGTATGCAGTGATTCTGCCTGAAGCTCGGCGCAGCATCCGGGCTCTTTATCGGGCTAAGATCATAGCAAGTTGTGTTCAGATATGACAGATATAAACCAGCCAGCACTCTGTTCTCCAACGGGCACGGACTCTGCCTGTCACAGCTCAGGCTCACCAGATGTTTGACTTATTTACTCCAGACGTGCTCATACGGGCAACATTATTGAGGTTTTTCGACTCAGGATAAACCCACGCATGGTTTGCATTGGTTAATTTATTCATGAAAGTTCCAAGTTCTTTAAGTTCTTCAGGCCTCTGCAGTATTGGGCCCACAGCACATGCATATTGGAGTCCCCTGCATGTATGAATGGAACTGAAATGTTTATTGGAGATAATAGCTCACATGGTGTCAATACAAATAATAATGTCTGAGTAACACTTTGTCACCCACACTTTCTGTGGCCGCACAGTCTGATTGTTTCAGGCTGCAGAGAGCAGAGCAGGCGAGGCAGTTAAATACAGCTGACTGACATTATGACAAAATTATGAATTCTTTAATGCAGTTTTTAAGGATTATCAAGCCGCAGGGGAGACAGCACAGGACACAATCCATCGATTAATCGAGAAAATAACCAGCCGAAAAATCCATAATGGAAATAATAGTTTACATGTGGAATGATAATCTAATTACATAACAGTATAAAATAGTATACATTTTCCTGATTATACTTATATTCTGCAGGACGTTTACTTGTAACAGAGTATGTTTACAGTGTGGTATTAGTACTTTTACTTAGGTAACGGATCTGAATACTTCCTCTGCTGCTGGATAATTGTAGGGTTACATCACTGGCCCTAAAGTACTTTGTCCTATCCAGAATTATTAAAAAGAGAACGTCTCTGAGCTACACAAACGAGGTGAGGTCCAGGGACATTTGGAAAATCTAGAAGCGTTACCATTCAACAGGTAAATGGGATCTTACTTATACAGTAAGTTTCAACCATTGAAACGGTTCCCAAAGTGCTCTAACAGTAGTCTAAGCTGTAACAGTAGTCTAAGATGTAGTCTAAGGTGTAACAGTAGTCTAAGCTGTAACAGTAGTCTAAGCTGTAACAGTAGTCTAAGCTGTAGTCTAAGCTGTAACAGTAGTCTAAACTGTAGTCTAAGCTGTAACAGTAGTCTAAGCTGTAGTCTAAGCTGTAGTCTAAGCTGTAACAGTAGTCTAAGCTGTAGTCTAAGCTGTAACAGTAGTCTAAACTGTAACAGTAGTCTAAGCTGTAGTCTAAACTGTAACAGTAGTCTAAGCTGTAGTCTAAACTGTAACAGTAGTCTAAGCTGTAACAGTAGTCTAAGCTGTAGTCTAATTCACACATTCACACACCGATGGGGACACAGTTGCCATGCTTCCTCCACCAGGGGCAGCTTGGGGTTCAGTGTCTTTCCCAGGACACTTCGACATGTGCACAGGAGGAGCTGGGATCGAACCACCAACTAAACCAACACGGACCCTGAGGTCTTTTATTGTCAAGCGTGAGACACTCATGCACACATGCAGGTCACACAGAAACACACACACGTGTCCCCTGAAGAAATTCATCCTCTGCCTTTAACCCATCCTGCCGTCCTTCCTCCTGAGGACAACCTGGAGCAGAGGTCAGCCTTCGATACGGCGACAGGGGACCAAGTCCAAGTGCCCATGCCAGGACTTCTTGCATGTTTTTCCTCTGGGGTAACGTGCATGTTCTGTGACCCCAGAGAGGCTGAAGCTATAGGAGACCTGAAAAACCTTCACTGAAATGAATTGGGGGCCATCTTGGAACGCAGTATCCAGTTCACTCAATGCATCCATGATTATTGTAGCATCTTCTCACCTGCTGGTGGGTGAGCAGAGTACAGATGACACTCCCAACGAGACGCTGCGCTGGTCTATTTCATGTTCCTTTAATATAAATGTTCTACAACAACATGACAAATATGGATGTTGGCAACATAAAGGCTTCCATCCAACTGTACATCCTGTGTTGTGTGTCTGTCCAGACGTAGATGAGTGTTTGGAAAACTCGTCTTTGTGCTTTGGCGGTCGCTGCGAGAACACAGAGGGCAGTTTCCTGTGTGTGTGTCCGCGGGGATTCGTCGTCGATGAAGAGGGAACCAGTTGTGTCGGTAAGTACTCACAACACTCTGTTACACACACACATACACACACACAGACACACACTTAAACAAACACACACGTACACACACACACACACACACACAAACACAGACACACACTTAAACAAATGCAGACACACACACACACACACACAAACACAGACACACACACACACACACACACACATAAACAAACGCAGACACACACGCACACAAACACAGACACACACACACACACACACAAACAAACACACACACACATAAACAAACACACACACAAACACACGTCCTGAATTCGGTAACATGAAACTCATCTCTCTCGTCCAGCTAAAAAGGGCTGCTGCATATTTCTGATCAGTCAATATTTTCATATTTCATTTCATGAAGTCACATGACTGAGTGTTTGAGTGTGTGCTGTCTTTAGCTGTCATTTCTTCATTCCGTCACGTTGCCCATCACCTTAGAAATGAAAGCTAATATTAAATCAGTGTGATTTGTGTGCCTTACCTTCATTAGTGAAGTAAATCATAAAGCTTAAAAGTCTAAAGTAATAAAGTAAAGTAGGCTGTCCCTACTTCCTGTGTTGCTATTACGCTCTACCAGGAAGCTGGTGGATGGAACAAACTTTTCTGCTCATTTTGGTGTCTGAGCCAATATTCATGCCATTTCCTGATCCTGAGTGCAGGTGGGGGGTCAGTGGGGCTGCAACAAGGGGGGAAGGTGGCCTCGTCAGACCCACAGTAGAACACATTCAGGTCGTCAGCCAGTTGTTCATTGTCCACAGAGTGGGGGGGGAAGGGCTCCTGTAGCTGGTGAGGACCTTCAGGCCCCTCCACACTGACGCTGGCTTCTCAGAGTAGCTCCTCTTTGCTACTCTGATCTCCTTTGTCAGTGTGTTTCTGGCCTGGCTGTACAGGACCCTGTCCCTGCCTCTGTAGGCCTCCTCCTTGGCTTGTCGAAGCTGTCTGAGCTTCACTGTAAACCGGTTTTAGTTGGCACACACATGTCCTCACAAAACCTGATGTAGGATGTCACAGTGTCTGAGAGTTCGTCCAGGTCTGTGGCTGCAGCCTCAAAAACACTGCAATAGTTCCAGCTTTGCCTCGTTGGTCCATCTTCTCACAGTCTTGACCACAGGTGTAGCAGATTTTAGTTTCTGCCTGTAGGTCAGAAGAAGATGAACCAGACAGTGATCGGAGAGTCCCAAAGCTGCACGGAGAACAGAGCGATAGGCGTCCTTTAGTGGTGTGTAACAATGGTCCAGTTTCACGGGCCGCTCAGAAGAGTTGGAAGCCCGGTAGATAAAGTGAGCTATCCGGGATGAGTTCGCCCAGCCAGGTTTGGGTGAAGCACAGGGTGACAGATCTGTGAAAGTCTGAGTTTGTTCATTTGAGGAGAAGCGGTTCGTCCATCTTGTTGGCCAGAGAGCAGACATTCACCAGGTGAATTGACGGGAGCGCTGGTGGAAAACCCAGCTGTCTGAGTTTAACAAGCGCTCCGGCTCATCCTGATGAGAGCTGCTGCACCGCCGAGTATTAACTCTGGAAAGGATTCTGGCTCTATGAAAACCGGCGAAAGGTTTGACCAGTGGATAGTCTGATGTTTAAGAGTTCCTCTCTCGAGAACGATACCAGAGAGGGAGATCAGGGAACTACACAAATGAACAAAAACAGAGTACCAGAGAGCGCAGTACAGAGGCTGCCATTGGCGGCGCCATCTTGCATGGCATAGGAAGAGTTTAGGCTGTAAACAATAATAAGCAGAAAGTATGGAAGGAGAGTTTTATAAAAGCTCGACTAAAACCTAGATAAAATAAGAATGAATAAATAAATGGACTAAGAGTCAACACATACTTGCATAAAGGCAGTTGAGTAAAATAAAGTAGGTAATGTCTATAAAACATTCCTAATCAAAAGTTAGGCTAAAGAGGTTTCAGCTGAGAACCTGCAGCAGACCCTTCAGTCTTTGGAACAGCATGCAGACTCAGAAGACCTGAGGGGTCCAACTGGTCCAGACTCCGTCAGCATGTGACACATATATGCTGCTGCAGGACCATGAAGTGCTTGAAAAACCATTAAAAGAATTTTACAAGCAATGCGGAAGCTGACAGGCAGCCAGTGTAAGGACAGTTAAATCAGGTGTAATGTTCTCTCCTGGTCCTGGTTCTGGATCGGCTGATTTATACAGCTTTTGGGTTCAGCAGATAGGAGAGCAGTAACTATGTAACTATGGGAAGAGACGCCGTGTCGCCCGATGACATCAAGAAGTGGCCCTAAAAGAAAAAGTAAATCTGCACACACGTGCACATGTGATGTGAAAACAGCATCGAGCATCAGGACAGGGATGCCATGCACAGCCACACTCGGCCAAACATAAGCTCTGCACACCAACAAGTGCATTCTAATAGAATTATAAGTCGGTGGAATGTTGGACGAGACCAGGGACCACACTGTTACCAGCGTCTGCACCACCCTCCTCCCTGCTTCAGCCCCCTTATTGGGATATAAATATGAGGCACTCTGTCATTACGTGGTTTCCTGCCATTTCATCGCAGCTTTCCCCACCCACCAAAATGATACTGAATTAGGGCTGCTGGGGCAAACAGTCCTTATGGTTATTTCCTCAGAGCGCCAATAAAACCTCCTCTCCTCAGCTGCTGGAGGACGAGGGATCAGATTATGACTTCTTTGAGGGGTTGGTATGGATGTGGAAATGCAACCAAGGTCTCTATTAATAAGACCAATACAAAAACAAGCTAGAGAGCAGGAGTTCTTAGACATATTCTGGAATCCTAAAACGGAGTCATGTGGTGTGGTGCAGAGTCAAGCAACCACACTTTCCTACCATACATATTTGAGTCCTGAACCTGTCTGCACAGGCGCTATTATTATTATTATATAGAGTTGCAGCGTTCAGTCAAAGCTTTGGGTTCAGCAGCTGTAATGCATCAGACAGCTGGCCAAAGGAAGCGTAGACACACTGCTACATATCATGTAGTCTGAGCTCAGCACGACAACAACCAGACTGTCATAAAGATCTTAAATGGCTTGTTGTTTGTTGCAGCCAGCTTTAGTTGTCTTTTATATGTATTTAGCTTTAGCGGTTGGGGTTTCCGTAGCCCAGTGTTTCACGACGTTGCACTCTTACTTCAACGTTCAGAGACAATGCAGGCGGCGGTGTGCCCTTTAATTAGCGAGTAAAGGTGTGGAGGTCTTAGTAAATGAATTAAAAGAGCAGTCCTCCAATTTAGCATTGCACTCTGAGAAGAGTGTCGCCCTCGCGATGGACAGTTCTTTAAAAAAGGATCTAAACTGAAGCAGCAGAAGCAGATGTATCAAGCCTTTCCCCTGCTCATCCTTCTTGCTTGTCAAAACATGGCACCTATATTACCCACAATGCAACTCGACTGAGAGTTCAGTCGGAGATTAGGGTGTGTTCTGCTGGTAGCTAATGTAGCCTTTAGCCACTCTCTTTGAGTTGTTCCCCTGCTCAGCCTTTCTCTCAGCGCTGAGGTGATAGCAGCCTGCTACATGCACTGTAGCAGGCTGCTATCACATATATAACATGCAGCAGGTTGGTAATCAGATTCCAGGCGCCTTCAAATGGAACTTGTGGTTACGACACGGGAAGTCTTGTACACGACATGCTTGGCGTGGTAGGTTGTGATGGATCCCAAAACCACTCCTCGATGTTCTCTTGACATTCTTCACAAGAAATGAAGCCACAGAGGTCAACTGTATGCGAGCAGACATTTGTCCTCAGGCGGAGGCTAAAGCAGCAGACAGGAGACTGGATGTTCTGCTTGGACTGCTGATGTTTCTGGTGCATGTTCACCAGAACAACTTGTGATAATGTGTCAGGATTGTGTTTATAGTTTGTTCTGCTGCCTCCAAGTGGCCAAAACAGCAGCCTTTTGTTAGAGGGTATCATCAACACCTTTATAACTTTATACGTATGTATGTATTAATGCAAAGTTTGTTTTTCCACAGACATGGATGAATGTGCAGAGCGGACAGTGTGTCCTTCTGGTATCTGCATCAACGTGCTGGGGAGCTACAGCTGTGGCTCCTGTCCTGTTGGCTTCGTGGGACAGGGAGGCCAGTGTGTAGGTGGGTCTAAAACCTTTGTTTTACACAGCTTATCTTCTGCAATAATCCAACATAAAATGCAAAAGTCCCATTGGCTTTTTGTTGAGGGAACAAACGGAGGGATGCTAACTTCTGGGCTGGCCTCCAAAAACACACCATGCCTGCAGCTCATGATCAGATATTGAAGCCTGGCACTGTGGAGGGACACTGAGGAGCTCAAGTTAGGGGCCGTCTCTAAACTGCATGCAGGGGGTTCAAGGGAGCGTTTTCAGCTAATTTTCATGTTTCTCATTTTCTTTTCAAACAAACTTTATTTCCATCAGTTTTGGACCTGACAATTCCAAACAGCTCCTGATACAAGCCACGCCCACTTCTGGAATAAATCTCTATACCAATATTTTTGTGACGTCAGCAGATACAGATGTGGTACAGATAGTAGTCTTGCCTTACTATCAATGTGTACTTCTAGTACGCAGCAGACACAGAGTACTTGAAAGTCACTGTGTTATCCTCACGCCTGAATTCTACAAGCAGCCTCCAGGGTTTTGGACCTTGAAGTGAATGTACCATAAGTGTTAGATTCCATCCCAACCTCATGGTGCGTCATGTCTAGCCATCAGTACGTACCGATATCAGCCCAGGAAACACGTGCAGAATAAAATACCCCACCAATCGAGCAATCAAACCAATGAACCACTCCAAAACACACAGCACGGGCCGATGTCTTCCTGGAAACCAAAGGTGTGCCTCCCTCCTCTGTCAGTAGTTTGCTGCTCCTGTATCCCATGTGACAGGGTTTGACTGTTCACACAGCCTGCAAGGCGAGCCAAGCCGTGGCAATGGCAATGGCAGTGGCAAGAGGAAATAATTAGGCCATGCAACAAAGTCCTTTATAGAAGTTAATAAGCCAGCTCACAGATGTTTACATGACACTGCCAAACTCTGTGTGCTCACACAATGTGTTTTAGCTACTTCTGACACACATACACACACTCTTTTTTTACTGCAGACCTCCTCATTCACTCTTTCTAAATATGTGAGTTTATTTCCTGTCGCAGTAATAACATAGGTGCAGAAAGCCAGTGATGTAGTTTGAACTGCAGTCATGTCACTGAGGTTTCCTCTGCTCCAATTTTATTATTCTTTTTTTAGAATTTGGGTTTTATTCTTGGAGCTCTGGCCATCTGTTCTGCCAGGTATGATAACACTGCACTCACTCCTGCTTAGATCTCGGAACAGGGCACTATCACTAAAGATAGGCCCAATGCAGTGTCAGTGTCTTGGTCTTTGGGTATACTGTGGCGTCTACCCCCCCCCCACCAACTACAGTAATAAAATGCTGCCATCAGTCATCAGCTGGTGTCGTGAAGTCGTCGTCTAACATTATGTCGCCCATATCATCTTCTTCAGGATGTGCTTCCCCTCTAGCTTATAACTGTCTTCAGGGTCTTCCAGGCATGGCAGTTCCATTTTGGATCTGGTTCCAAATTGGTAAAATACCCGGATTTGTTAAGCTCCTCGGCCAACAAATGCTTTATCAAATATATCATCCACTATGTCCCTTTCTGATATTACAAGAGACACAGACTGAACATGGTGGACAGGCCTCACAGCAAAAGGAGCAATGTCAGGGCAGGTTTACTGCATCACAGAGGCTTTTTATACCAAACAGACCACCGTAAATGGGTTGATAAGCAGATTTGGAACTAGATTCAGATTTGCTAAAATGCTATTTAATCCCATCCCTAGTGTCATTGTTGTCAGGCGATTTAATTTCTTGTTGGCAATGTTTAAAAACGGCAAACAGCAAGAAGCTCGCAGGTCATGGAAGAACATTTGTCCGTGTGCAGAAAACACCGCAAACTACATGACAGACTGAAAGCAATTCATTAGTTATCGCACCTGATAGAACTGATGGCCGGAGCTACAAACTAAAACCCAAGTTGTAATAAACTGTTGATGTCCTTTTAATCAGTGGTCAGAATAATCCTGTAAACATCAAGTAATATCAAGTGCCACGTTGTTACGTTATGAACATGCATTAGCTCTGGGCAGGGTTTGCATGCATGACCTTACCAGCCCTTTGGCTTATTTTGTTCACGCATGTCACACTGAAGCTGGATCCATCACCTGCTGGGTCTAGAAGACTTCTTCAGAGACCTTCTGTCGCCGTTTGAGCTCATGGCTTTGGATCAACAAAT
>JAVQJF010028533.1:0-35889 GCA_036023855.1 Gadopsis marmoratus | reverse complement strand
CCCCCCGAGTTTGCGGGGTTATTCTGATCCTGCATTATGCAGCAGTGGTTATCTTGCTCTGACCAAAGTGGCTGCTTGACATGCATGTGATCAGTCTGCTGTCGCCTGTTGGAGTAGCTTTATTCCCTGACATTGTGCACTCGCCTCAGGCTCCAACCACAGATAATGGGTCACTGTGTCAGACTGCGTGAGGTAGAATCTCCTCAAGGATGTTGTGTGTATTATGCTGGATGGCAGCCATAATATGATGCTCCCTTGGTTGGAAATGCAGAGTACGAGCGAGAATGTGAACGGGAATGCGTTATGCCGAGTGTGTAACGGAAACAAATGTGTTTAATCACTCATCTTTCAACATTAGACAGACAAAAAAAAAACACCCTTGCAGTGGTGGGTTTTTGCTTTTGTTGCTGTGTGCACTTTCTGTGTCGTGTTGAAGCTTTGACTCAATAGATCCTATTGATTAAGTGAAAATGTCATTCTTAATCACGGGACAATAGTTTATTCAGTTGAATGGTGACTCATTTGTATTCTCCATCCATTTTGTGGATGTACTCATACTAAGATATCAGGATTTTGAAGTCAGCCCCTAGAGCTTGAATATTTTTGTGCCGCTCTTTAATGGTACTGACTATAAGACGTATTCAAACCCGTTTCCTGGTTTGATTTCAATTCTGGTCTTTATCAGATCTACAACTTTTTCACAATCCTTTCCAAAAAAGGGCCAGTTCTCTGGTGCAAGTGTTTCTGCCTCTCTAGCGACGCCGATTCACATGACGAAAGTGTTAAACGGCTGCTTGAAACGGTATTTAAAAAATGAGGAAAGGTTTTTCAAGTGACTGATGCTGCAGGATGTAGTCTGCCATTGAAATGAATCAACACATTATGTAAGAGCGATTGCTGTCTTTAAAATATCATTAACTCTCTGTGTATCCATCTGTCGTCCTTTTGGACAGATAGGGAAAGGAAAGCCAAGAGGAAGGAGGGGAGGACTGATTAGTAGTGATTTACAAGCACTGCGTTCTCTGGTTACCTTTTCCCAGGCTGAAACGCAAGAAGAGGCTGATTACATGCTGGGGTTTTTTCACGCCCGCATTTAGTTTGAGGTTTTTCTTACATGTGCACACAGAGGCCCCCCCCTAACACACACACACACACACACACACACACACACACACACACACACACACATCCACTTCATGCTTACACACACCCAGGTTCTCCTTGGCTACTGAACTGCCATTGCAGTGAGATCACCGTGTTAAGAACAAGGCAGTTGGGTTTAAGAGCTGGAGCTTAACAAACAGAAATATCTTATAAATCCCCCTTTTTATTTATTTTCCTTAGCAATTAAACAAGCTGTCGGCCAGATATTTTATCAATGCAGACAAGTGGTGCACCATAAGTCACGTACCCACCTAGCGTTTGAAGACATTTGAAGTACATTTACATGGGGTTTTCCCCACTTTAAATTAAACAAATAATGAATTACTCAATAATTTTATGGCTCTTCCTTTGATCCTCTCTGCAGCTCTACACGGGAGCTGACTTGTGAGGAAAAGGTCGTAAATAATTAGTCAGATGGCAGTCTAATGTTCAGGGGAGCACCTAACCTGCAGTACAAGTTGGCGTGCTAGTCATGCACACGTGCCTCTCTAAACTCAGGCTTTGGTTGATTAATTCTGTCTTCCACCTTAAAATACTGAGGTGTAGGGATCCTGCATTGATAACCAATGGATGGGTGCATTCAGCATTTCTGAATGTTTTTGTTTTTTTTTCCTCCTTGGTTCATCATTGGTTTGATACATTGCGTGCTGTTCTCAACGCTCAAATGTGCCCCTTCAGACTTAAAACACCGTGAGGACAAACACACACATACACACACTCGCCAAATTATAGTGATAAAAATAAAAACACACATTCTGAGGAGAGACATGTAATCATGCCACTGTAAAGCCAGACATTATGGAGTCAAGCGTCCAGTGCTGTTTTCTTGTGTAGCATACAATAACACAATAACAAGCCCCAAATGTATAAGAAAAAGACATTGTTTGCTTCAAAAGAAGGAAAGAAAGTTAATTTTGACTGTGGTTTACAAGCCATTTTCTACAATAGCAGGAGGACAGGCTGGACTGCAAATAAACTTAGAAAACATGAGATTGTTAGGCCACAAGTAATGTAAAAGAACCTTGTGGGAAACATGCTATGTGCTACAGTGCCAGAATAAATCATTCACCTGCACCATGATGTCTATTTCTTTGGTCGCAATAGACTCTTGACGGTGCTGCTGGTGGCTCCTACAATATAGCTGATTTTAAGTGAAGCCCGGAAAGAGAATTGAGAGAACAGTCTTTTTGTCCCTTTATTTTGTAGAATCGGTGGCTTTACTCGAGGTTGAAACTGTCCTACCACTGTATCTCGCCAAGCTTTCACTTAAACATGAAACATAGTTAATAAATCAAGAAATAAGGCCAGACAAGTCACATTGTGTATCTTGTGTTCTGACTTTTAATCAGTGTTTTTAAGATATTAAGCTTGTTAATCACGAGGGGAGCGGCGATGAGATGGTGATCGCTCGCATGTGTGGCGAGAGGCCTTGCCAGAGAGAGTGGCAGGCTTGCCTGGGCATTTACACAGACTGCTTTGTTTGCGCAGTAGGGTAGGTGGTTACAGGGATTGGGTGGTGTGTGCGCATGCAGGTGATAGAGGGTGATAAAGAACTGACTCTGCTCTGTTTGTATCCGCGTGTGAGTCAAACTTTACTGCCAGAGATGATGAACCACGTGCCATAGCTGCTCCCTCCAACCCAATTCTACATGGCATGCATGCGTACATTTTTATTTATTTCTCCAAAGGATGCAATGTAAGAATTAGGGTTGTGTTTTTAAATATAGTCTCCTCTAGTGTTACACTCTGATGGTTACTAATGTTTTCCTTTTCTTTTCTTCCTCAGATGAAGAGAAAGTTGGACCATGGCCCCGAGGTCCGATCTTTCCCTTCAGGAAAAAAGCCCTGCAAAGGCACCGAGTATCCAAGGTAAAGCAACCTAGATGTGCCTCCTAAGTCCTCCCTGTTGCTCAGTGGAGATGCACCTTTTCCACATGGTTCTTCTACTGCAGTGTTTTGTATTTGTTTCCCACCTTTAGCATACAAAGGACTTTAGTAAAAATTACATGTTAAAGAACCATATCTTCTTATTTTAGTGCTATACGCATTTTAAATGAAACTACCATCAAAAGAAAAACCGAAATCAATATCAAAAGGTTTGAACAAACACACAACGTGTCTTCAAACAGAATGAGGCGTCACATCATATTGTATCTCCAGCATCCAGGCAGCAGTTCGAGATGTTTCTCTAGCCCTGAATATTTAATGCACGTGTTCATATGTAGCCACATTAAAATTCAGACCGAACACAATCACTTAACTGTAAATGTTGCCATGTAACTGGTTCCGTCTCAGCTTCCCCTCCCATTAAAAATGAATCAATAATGAAATGGACCCCCAGCTTTCCATTATGCTGTCAGCAAGCAGAATCTGAAGAACTGAGGGTGCCAAGTGGATGGTTTCTCCTGCTGCCCTTACATCACAGTTGCACCAGGGTGCCCTTTGAAGTCCTCTGCTGCTTTTCACATCCAGGTTCTTACAACAGGAGAGACTTTGAAGTCTCTGAGAAAAAAAAAAAAAAACATATCTCTGAAGTACTTTCAGGCAAATATTGACTTTTTAGTCTGTTGTAATTCAAATATGCTTCTCCTTTTGTGACAAACAGGATAACATTCAGTTTGAAACTAGAAAATGTGTGATAAGGACATAAACGTATCCTTATTGTTCAGAAGCCACAATGAATGAATTTTATTTACATTCGTAAATTCTGATTTCTTTGTGCTACAACTTTTATTATAACATTGCATCTGTTCGCTTGGTCATAAATTGTACATAATATAAAAAAGAATGGGGCTTTTAATTAAGTAAATTAGCATAATATAAAAAGAAAACACCATTTCTATTTGAATTTGCCCAGCAGAATACACATGCTCTCATCAATTAAATCAGTGATAGGCAAAATGCTTTTAGTTTAAAGTGCAGCTTCAAATATTTAACTTAGCAGTATGACCCACGGGGCCAACATTTGTGTTATTGCAGTTTTTAAAATAATTTGTAGTGTAAATATCTGCAAAAATGGCAGTAAAACCAAGAAAGGAACAATTAAATGCCCTCATAATGAGCGTATCATTGTTCTCATTAATAGTGTATCTTTAATGTGTGTATTATTTTCTTAATAATTTTCTTTCTTGTCCACTAATGCTATTTGCCTGTGAAGATTGCATATAATCAATTGTTTTTAAGGGTTCTTCTTTTCTTGCCAATTGCAGCCCGACAGGAATTGTCCCATGTCCAGCCACCCCCACCACATTTGGCCACATTAGAACAGCCAATGGTCAGGGGCAGCAGAGACGGCGCATCACCTCAATCCAGCCACCCACGGGTCTCCAAGAATGGCTCCGAACATTTCAGGTGAGCAGGGTGGAGTTTTCTTTCTCCTTTTTCTTTCTCCACCATGGGGTAACTCTGAACCCTCGAGCAAAAGCTCATCAAAAAGCAGATGTTGTGCCCAATCAATGTTCACTTAGTCTCAGAGATAATTGCTGCCTTGTTGTCCTGGCCCACCGCATTACCATAGGCACTGTAGCGTGGAATTGGAATTAGCCGTACCTGTTCAGACTAAAAAGCAGAGATTTAACATCAAGTGTTTCTACTGTAGACTCGTGGTCTGTATTAAATGTTGAACAGATGTTGACTTCTATGATCCTCTGAAATAAAGAAGTTAAAGTTACTGCAGTATAATTTAAGCCTATTAACCAAGGACAGTAATGCAGACTTTGGGTCTTTGAAGAGGTCATGTTGTGTCCAGTATTAGCAAACATTGAATAGACTACTTTTAACTGGTTTTCAATCACTTAATCAGCCCATAGACTGATAGAGACATAAGGTCATACTGTACTACATCGATCAGCCATAACTCTATGACCACTGACAGGTGAAGTGAAGAACATTGATTATCTGTTACAATGGCACCTGTCAGTGGGGGGATTTATTAGGCAGCAAGTGAACACTTTGTCCTCCAAGTTCATGTGTTGAAGCAGGAAAAATGGTCAAGCGTAAGGATGTGAGCGACTTTGACAAGGGCCAAAGTGTGATGGCTAGACGACTGGGTCAGAGCATCTCCAACACTGCAGCTCTTGTGGGGTGTTCCCGGTCTGCAGTGGTCCAAGGAAGGAAAACCGGTGAACCAGCTACAGGCTCATGGCTCAAGGCTCATTGATGTGCGTAGGGAGCGAAGGCTGGCCCGTGTGGTTCGACCCAACAGAAGTTAATGCTGGTTCTGATAGAAAGGTGTCAGAACACACAGTGCATCGCTGTTTATTGCATATGGGGCTGCGCAGTCGCAGACAGGCCAGCGTGCCCGTGCGGTCATAATATTATGGCTGAGCAGTGTATATTCTCCGTATCATATTTTACCCTATTTCTATATTAACTTTCCTATATTGTAATTGTCTGCACAGATGCAGCATAATAAACATTTCTTTTGTATTTGACTTCACTTCTAATGATTCCAGACCTCATGGAAATAGGATGTCATTTAAACATATTAGCGTTGACGGGGTCTCTCTTATTTCCTTTATAATAGGTTGCCATGGATTTCATTACCTAAGAGAGCTTACACACATTATCTTTGAATAGCTGGGCGAACAACTGACACCTCAGTGTTTATTTTACATATATTAGTCTACAGGCACAGTCTTTAATCTGGCAGCGCAGGCTTCAGGAAGTTTAACCTCAAACTTACATTCTGTACATTCCCCAGTCCAGTCCTAGCCTGTAGTTCTTATTATAGAGGGAAACGCAACTACAAAGCAGCATACTGTAGCTAGAAAGAAGGTTTTCCACAAAAAATGTCCAAACGTCTGGTGGGATTTTGAAAATGTCATGGCAGAGTCGCATATTACATTGAGATTTTGGGAAATATGCTTATTTATCCTGACTCTTTTCGAGAGTTAGATGAAAAGATAGATGCCACTCTCCATTAAGTATAAAGCTAAAGCCAGCAGACGCTTGCATGGCTCCCTTCTACAAATGTAAATAAATAAAATCCACCTACCAGCACCTCTAAAGCTTACTAATTAACACAATATATCTCGTTTCTTTAATCCGTACAAAAACATAACTGTATAACCATCATGCTGTGATTTTATTGGAGGGTTCTGTGTGGGACTATTTTGTGGCAAAAGAAGCATATTTCCTAAAATGCCAGAAGATTCCTTTTATACGACCAACATACGGGCACATCTGGCTTCATACCATACGTTGTTAAAATTCTAACATAAATTTAAATATCACATATTTCCTAGTGGACTTTATCTAAACAACAAGGCACACGCAATTATTATGACTGACATAAAAGATTAAATAATTGCCTCTTTGTAGCTCAGTAATCTGTGTTTTGCCGGCAGCCTTTTTGAAGGCTAAATAATTCTAAAGAACTAAAGAGTTCTTCAGCAGATGCTTCAACATTTGCCTGAATGTCTGAACCGAAGTATTTTATCAGCAGCCCATCACAATGATTAGTTGATCAAAAGAGTTAACATCACTTGCCTGAATTCCCCGTGTGTTTCAAGTATCAGTACATCCCAGATGTTAACTCCTGATTTGTGTTCGACGCTCTCAGGGGATTGTTGACAGGATTTCTGGTAAATTTACGAAATCAGTAACTGAAGTAGACCTGACAAATAATATTTTGCCATAAATTGAGAAACTATAACTAATCACTGGAGTTTATTCAGCTCATGGAATACATTGAGCTCTTCAGAAGTTTGATTTGAGATAAATATTCAACAATATTATGTTATGTAATGTTTACAGCACCATAGGGAACAATTAAATGTCTCAAACCTTTAAGGAATTTACTAAAAAATTACAAAAAAAAAAATATATTTAAAATAAACAAACCCTCATCATTGAACATGGAATATTGCCAAGTAGGTTTATGAATACTTAAAAAAAGTCTAGAAAGTTTACTAGCAGATTAGACAAAAAAACATCCCTTCTCAGGTTGGGAATTGTGAACCTGCCGTGTTTAGATTGTATTTAAACAAAAAATACTAATAATCTATGCCAAGAAAATTGATGTAACAGTAAGTAGCTGTTGCGCGGTCCTCCCAGTGATAGGGAGAAGGACTCTGAACCCCCTGATTATCTCCAGAACCAGTGCCTCTGGCAAAAGCTTTTAGCTGCCAAATTACAGGTGGTTTGTGTGCGCCAGATTTTCCATTCTGTCTCGTAGCCTGTAATCATTGTTAGATTTCAGCGCTCCACAGAGGAAAATCTGCGGCTGTTGGGTCCAACGTACAGTGCACTGCTACTCAGCAGCCAGCGTTAAACAACTGAATGTTCAAGCAGGAGAAATAACCCCACAGAGTTCTAATGTTGTTAATGGAGTCTGGTTCCTAATGTTCAAATTTTCCACTAATGTGTTGCCTGCTGGAAACAGACAGGTGCCTCAAGCAACTCTGTGCTGCTGTGGAGGTCACGTAGGGAACATTAACGTGCTACAGACACACTGCACAAGGCAGTGTGTTTCCAAGGCGCTCCAATCAAAGTAAAATAAGAACGTACACAAGCACACTAAGGCGTCTAGTTTGACAACGATAAATTGGCACAATCAGCCCATAATGCCCCACTGCTATGTTTTTCAGTTAACGCTGAATACATTTACAGCTGTGTTGGGTGTGGCAATCTATGTATGGAAGTGTAATGAATATTCTACTGGCAGTTTATCGACTAATGTATGCCTGCGATAGCCAACTTGCAAAAAACAGATATTTTCCACTTTTTATTTTGCGAACCTCTGAATACAGAGATACACTGTTATACAAGTCAAACAGTCCCTATAATGTTGTACTGATATCATAGGAGTAAAAAAAAAATGCTGTGAAATTGTAAAGTCAGAGAACATAATACTCTTGAAGAATGTTTTTTAAATATTTGTGTTGCCCAACAGCAAAATATGTACTTGTCCAAAATCTCATGGATGTCAAAGGCAAAAAATAACATGTTTAGCTGTGATGAAGGTCTAAAAGTATCTCACATGGCTGATCATCAACATCAACAATGGTTTGAACACGCTTTAAGTTGTGAACGATTAATTTCCAGTTTTTGATGGCATGTAGTGTAGCTTTTCTTATCGAGTTTGAACGCACTTATTGTAAGTCACTTCAGACAGAAGCATTTGCCAAATGAATGTAATATAGAGTGCGCCATTTGTTTGTCCTGTGTGTTCCAGAGCTGGACTGGCCCAGAGAAGCTGCTGGCGCTGGATGAGTTGATTGACAGCTGTGAGCCCACACAAGTCAAGCATATGATGCAGGTGATCGAGCCGCAGTTTCAGCGAGACTTCATCTCCCTGCTGCCCAAAGAGGTGAGTTCCCCGATCCCCATTTTTTCTGTTATTAATTCACAACTTCACCTCTAGTCCTTGTCCTCCTATTCGTCTTCCTTCTGACGTGAGCTCCCGTGGGGAATCCCTCGCGGCAGTTGCTTTTGAATGAGCGTGACGTGAAGAAGACGAGGCTTCCTCACCAGCTCGCATCCTTTCCCAGTCGTCCTTCACATCATTTAACGGCATCCATAGTGGGTGTCTTGTTTTTGCTCTGCCTCGTAATTGACGATACAAACAATCTGAAGTGCCACACTGATGACAAGATCACATAATTCTTACAAAACAGCCACAATCCAACGTGTCCGCTGTAGCTGTTCAAATGCTTAACACCATGTCTCTGTCTGGCAGGTGTTAGGATGGGGGGGGGGTTGGGTTGGTAGCATAGAGACTGAGGCAATAGCATGCAAGATTTCAAGGAGTCAACACTTGCTCCAAAGGCAAATATACAGCAGCAGCATGTGTGTTCTGCCCTCTTTTCATGTTGTTTTCTGTTTCTCCTTGTTTTTTTATCCTTTTTTTGTATCTCCTGTTCCATCTGACTTCTTTTGATAAGCTCGTCTGTTCTCTGCCAGAGCTGCTGGAAATATGTTGGTGGGGCTGTCAAGTAACAGGACAATCCCTGTGGCCGCACTATAGATACAGTTGAAATTGAAACAATGAAGAGAATCTGCAGAAGGCGGTGTGTCGGGCTTAAAAAGCAATCACTGACTTCAGGTCCATTCATAAAACTTTTAGAATATCCTCAAGCCTGGTAATGACTACTGGCTTAGACAGGCTTACAGGTGATTGAGGCATGTCAAGGTTTGTGGATCTTGCCCTGAAGCTAAACTGTAAAAGCTCTTCCTAATGACCCTCAGTCCTCTTTAAAATGATGTTAAAGAACTACATAAAGTTGGTTATTTGACAAGGAAACCTCTCCTATTCTTGAAGAACTTTTCATAAAGTTCAGATCAGGCGTCCTGTTTCACATAGATAGACTTTGGCTATGGTTTAATCTAAATGTAATAGTCAGACAGACGTGTCATCACTGCTGTGTATTTCTAAAAGTTTACTGCGCTCTCTAAAACCTTTTTCCTTATTAGTCGCTCCACAACATTGTTAGCAAACCACAAATTGAGCCATGTTTATTTGGCATTGTCATTTGGTGCCACTGGTCAACATGTGACACTGATTGTTACCATGGAAACACGAGTCTTACTTCAGACTTAGTCCACGGGTAGGCTGGCTAACATTTTAGTCTGTATTTGTGTAAATCTGTCCTAAAACTGTCCTAACTTGAATGATACTGGAGCTGCAATGATTTGTTGATCAATCGATTAGTCAACTGACAGACAATTTGCCGGCTGCAACTACTTTGATCTAGACTCTTTGGGCTTTTGACATTTGGCTGAATAAATCAAGCCATATTAATGCGTCACCTTGGGTTGTGAGACATTAGGACAGTTTTCATTATTTTCTGACATTTTACAGACCAAACGTTTAATCAAGAACATAAACAGCAGATTACAGAGAACATTAGCGAAAAGAAGACTGGCCTATGCTACAAAGCAGTCTAAAATATCTTTGTGAAACTGAGCCCTGGTTATTGGAGTGGCCCTTGTTCATGACACCACTCCTGAATTTGCCACACAGTGCGGTGTGGGTCATTATCATCTCGGATCACTGTAATATAATAAAAGAACAATATATGTATGCAGGTTACACCTCATCCTGCAAAATGAACCCATAATCCTTTCCCCTTTTTTATGATGATTACAAGCAATTACTTGCCCTAACAGTTAATCCACTGCGTTGCTTTATAGTTGCAACAAACATTGCTTGATGGGAGATTTGTCCAAATATGTTTTGAATATGTTTGGAGAAAAAAAGCTGGAAACGCAGCAGGCCATAGTGTTTTTTTCCTATTGCTCAGGTGTCCAGATTTATGCTCATTATACCAGGTTTTGTTTGTCTGTATTATGCAGGCTTTGTCTTAACGAATAGTAGCCCTGGCATTATTACCTGCTGTGTGAAGCTCCTATTGTGTATTTTTTGTTAGGTTTCAATAGAAATGTGGATTCAATACTATGGAAATATCAGTCGTCCCTTGTCAGTTAGATTCATGCTGTTAATATTGTGCACACAAGTGCGTTTTCTCAGCTGTTCCTTCTGTTGTTATTGGGATTTAGTTACGTCAAACTAAAAGTCCTCTACCGTGAGATGTTTGTACAATCGTATACACCCGCAGTGAATAATGGGTCCCTTTTGTGTCTCCATTTCCATTTGCACCTGCACCTCTCACATTCCTCATCCTTGTCTTTCAACAGCTGGCTTTGTATGTGCTGTCATTCCTGGAACCGAAGGACCTCCTCCAAGCAGCCCAGACGTGTCGCTACTGGCGCATCCTGGCAGAAGACAACCTGCTGTGGAGGGAGAAATGCAGGGAAGAAGGTACTCACCTTCTGAAGTCTTTGCAACTGATGCAGACAGGCAACATGCAGTCACCCAGTGGGAGCACCGCTGTGCTTAAAGATGTGGTTGTACCTGTTTTTGAAATGAACTTTTAGAGGATAAACATGAGCCAGTTAGTCCAATCGGCTTCCGTCTCTTTCTCCTAATAGGCATCGATGAGCCTCTGCCCCTCAAGAAGAGGAAAATTGTCAAGCCTGGCTTCACCCACAGCCCCTGGAAGAGTGCCTACATCAGGCAGCACAGAATAGACACTAACTGGAGAAGAGGGGACCTCAAATCACCCAAGGTATCTTTTTCTTCAAACTTCAATTCCCCAGAGGTTAGCTGATCTTATAGATCTGATATCAAATGACTGTGAGTCACAGAAAGACTGTTTAATAAGGGTCTGAGGTGTGGACTTGATGGAAAGTTAATGATGGGTTAGGTCTGTGCAGTATTCATGGTGAATGATAATTGAGCTGCATTCACAGGATGATCTTTCTGTTCTGTTGTTTCTTTCAATCTAAAGACTATGTTTGTCTTCTGCCTCTTCAGAAGTTTCCCACAAAGCATGACCTGCATGCTGGAGCTGATCCTTAATGGGCCTTGTGTGCTTTTGCTCCTTTTCAAACAGCCTTGGGTTCGTTTTAGGCCGCCACTGATGTAAATTTGGTTACTGTGCTCTTCATACCCCTTTGCATATGCAGTGTGCTCTGTCGTATGCTGAGCTAGCAGTCCTGTGTCCCAGTATTAGCCAACAGAGACTTCGCACACACATGCACACACACACACAGCTCTGCTTAAAAAGCTGTGTACACCTGCAGCACTTGATGACATTTCCCTCTTATCTCCTCTCCGCACCAGAGAAGCGTCATCGTCAGCCTCAGTTCTTGCCATTTGCTTCGCCATTCCACGTCCACCCTCCATGTCTTTCTCATTGCGTCTCTCTGTATGTGTCCCATCTAAAAGGTGCTGAAAGGTCATGACGACCACGTGATCACCTGCCTCCAGTTCTGTGGCAACCGCATCGTCAGCGGCTCTGACGACAACACGCTGAAGGTCTGGTCGGCCATCACAGGAAAGGTACGGGTTGACTGCTTTTCTATTTCCTGTTTTCTCCTGGAGTCTTAATGGCTTCTGTTTCTTCTGCACTGTTGTCAGACCATAATGGCCTGTATGCAGTTCAAGTTTTTTAGACTTGTTGATTGGGAAGTAAAAAACACTGTCATCTAAATAACCGCTTAATAGTTGAAAGACTTCCTGTCATCTTATGTAGCATGTTGAACATTTAGCTATAGATAAAAACATATCAACCTTTCCCAGTAACTTGATACTTAATCAGTAATATTTGTCATGTAAAAACATTTTGGCAAAACTTCATTCTACCTCAGTCAATTCTCTTTTATTTATTTAGCCATTTTGTAGTCTTGTTACGCAGCACATGTCCGCAAGTGGTGTTAGTATTCATTGCTGAAGCTGGTGCAGCCACACCATCCTTGTGCTGCAGCTTTATGCTGTGTATTAAAAGGAAAGGCAGTGGTTGTACTGTGTTGTTGGGGAGAGGTTAACAGAATGTGCGCTTTCACATCTCAGTGTTGGGTTCCATTTTCAGTTGAGCTTTTTTTTATTTTTTTAACTAAAAGTTCTCTGTAAACAGTTGTTGCACTGTTGTAGCTTTATTCCTTTCACTTTTACTTGGCAAATAATTGAGATAAAGTTGGGCTGTGAAGTTGCTATTTCATTTCACAAAAACACAAACGCATTCAAAGAAAAGCTCTTGGCAAAATTGATATTCTGCATGATCACTCTGCAGTAGGTTTCTCTTTCTGTTGGACACAATAGACAAGACGGCTCGCTTTTCACTGCCGCCATGACTCGGTCTAACAGATAGTAAAGTTGGTATTCAGCCAACTGGTGATTACACGCATATCAGTCACAGCATTTGCTGATCTGAACAGATCTCGCCAAGGTCACCCGATAGGCATGCAGCACGATTCAGCTCTCCTTCACCCAAAGACTAAGATCTGGGTGACAGGCTGTTGAGTTACAGCTGCAGTGGCTCTCTACTGGTGATAGAAGTCTGCGATGAGTCACATCACCAGCAGGCTCATCTGCTTTCTGTGAAACCACCCTGAATTCAGACTGACGTCGCAGACAACACAGTATATATTGTCTGTGGTTTCTACAACGTTAATCCGACTCAGAATTGCTTGTTTACATTAGTCATGAAGAGGAGATGAGCCTAAATCCGTTTCTGTTTAGGTGCTGTATTCAGAGCACATTCCCCTCTGTGGATTTCATCTCTATGCTTCCTTAGCTCTCAACACCAGAGAGAATCCCGCACTCGAGTGGATGAATGTCCAGTTAAGCCTAGTCGACCATTTCGGGTGAAGTAGCTGTCAATGCCAGTAAAACCGTAAAGTAAAAAAACAATGACATTACCAGCACCTGCATTTGTTTTTCCTTTCAGCTGTCAACGTTCTTTATAGTCTTTGCCAGCATATTTGAGGACTTGGATTGCTACGTTTTCCTCGCTGACAGTTTGTCCCCGTGAGATGCAGGACTGTAAAGTGGCTGTCGGTGATCTGGAGGTGTTACACAGTTTGCGATGGCCCTTGGATGAACGCCTCCTGTGGCTCCCAAACCACGTGCCTATATCCACTCCTCTTGTTCTTCATTTCGCAAATAGCCAAGATGTTCAGAAAATACCTACTCCATAACCTGATTTGTTTGGCCTTGGTGCACCTTTTTATTTTTCACATAAATCCTTTAACTCAGAGGAAGCCCAGGGTATCCTTCCACGGCTCATTGGATCAATAAGATGATCAACGGAGATGAAGAACTCGATTAGTTTTTAAACGCTCTCCTTTTTGAAGCCTGATGCCATTAGACTGAAGATGTGGTTTTCTTCTCTTTATACACCATCACCTACACACTGCAAATATTTGATTTTGGGTCATCTTGCATTCCCCGCAAATGCGTAATGAGTTTGTTTGACGATTATGGATCACAAGGGTAAATTGGCTCACACGCTCTGAGATGAGCGGCTACATATGTCCTTTTCTTCAGAGGAGAGATTTGAAATGCAGCTCCGGCGGCTTGCACTGTAGGTAGAGGATTTAAATTGATAGGACGGAAAAGGAAATTGGTCACAGAATAGGCGAGTTGTGCCAGAGGTAGAGCGGCGCTAACACTTCTCCTTGGCTTCTTGTGCTGCTTTTACTCAGAAACCTTGTGTTCAATTTAGAGTGATCAAAAATATTCCCCTGTGATGGGACAATGTGGGGTTGAATCAAGTGGTGATACATCAGCATCAAAACGTTCTCATGTTTTCTCACCACCCGCAGTTTCCCCAACCCATCGCCGAATCGTGCATCAGTTATGATCCTGAAAAGTTTGTAACAGATGTTTCTATCAATAGTTTAATGAACCTGTTCAGTATCCTGTTGGTGAATCATGTATTCTTCAAACTCAACAGGCACTTTTAGCACAGAAAGTAAAGTGTCCCATCGTATTGACAGGGTTAATCGCATGGACTTAAATTCTAAAATGTTCAACAAACATTCATCAGACACCCTTTCTCCAGTGCCAAAGGTTCAACAAAGCCAAGACAGATATTTGCTAATGTTTTTTCTTTGCTGCCAGTTTTGTCTTGCCCTTGATTCATATTGTTGTATAAAATGCGGCGAATTGAACCCTTGCTGTGAGGCAATCAGGGAATTATTATATGAGCACATTATGTGTAAATGCCTCCACGCCTCTGAAAGAACTGGGCCGTTGCTTAGCGATCAGGTAAGACAATGGGGATTTGATTGTGGCGAAAATATTGCATCCTACACAGGAGTTTGAAATCAAAGTGACATTAGATTGATATGTTGGAGCCTGCATGTGCGGTACAGATTTGTGGTCTGGAGGAATTTCAAAAAAGGCTTTGTTTTCCTGCTGAAGGAGCAGTTGCTTAGACGATACTTTGAAGGCTTCGTCTTCATCTGATGGACCTTTGTCTTTGCGTGTCCTTCAGCTTCAGTGAAAGATGTCAATCTTCCACCCACACAAACAGCTGCACACATCTCATTGCTTCAAAGGTGGCTGCCTGGTGTTTAACAGAGCAGCTCATGCCCTTCGTGGTGCCTGTCAGCAGCAGCCTCAGCTGTCAGGCAGATCTAAGATGGCAGACCTGTGGACTGCTGTCGTATCCAGGGAGAGCTGTCCTCTGCCAGATGCTTTAGAATGCCCAGTTTACACTCTCCTCTCTTTAACTAATGGAGTTTAGAGTTGGCATTTGGAGCTGTGAACTTAGCAGGAATATTTTAAGATAGTTAGAGATGGGGAAATTACAACTTAAATTGTTAAATTAAAGAAGGCCATCTAATACTTATGCATGGCTGCATGTGACTGCACAACAGAGCCTGTGATTTTCGGTTTCCATTATAATTACTTTTTCTTTTGTCAACTGTGCACTGATGTCATGCATACGTCGCATTACATACGTCGCATGACATCAGGAGGAGGAGGCGGCGGCAGCAGCAGGGACTCTTCCTTCAGCAGCTTAATTACTTTATCTCTCAGGATATGCACACTGATGAGAAAGAGAAAAACTAAACATTGTCTTAATTATTTTGATATTTCGACAATTTTTGGTTTAACCCTTAGTTATTTCGCCACTTCCATGGCATATATCATCACCATTGTTGCTGTCATTGTTTAATCTAAATGTAAAATCTGTTTGAACAGATCTTCTTTTGAGCCATGTTATATAGTACATGCATTGTCCGTGGTAGACATCCGAAAGCTTTTCTCTTTCCTGTTCCTCTGTCTTTCTTTACTGTCAAACTCTGAAATCAGTCAAAAAATAATACAAATATAAGAAAACGTTAAGAATGCCTAATGTATCTCGCAGTGTGAGTCTATATTAATGTGATGGCTTGACCTGGGGTAGTTTACTTTAACCTTCCCAAAGCTTTAGCTGCATGCACCTTTTAGCCCTGTTGACCATTTTTTTCCTGATATTTCCTTCTAAGGCCAACTGAGAGGTTGCTTTTTCAATACAAATCAACAACTACAGTATATAATGAGTCTTTCATGGTCTGGAGATGTACAGCTGGCTGCTATACCAGATACTCTACCTTCTTTTTTTTCCTTTTATATGAATAGAAAATATAATGCAAATGGTAAAGCATTGTATGAAAACGCTCATGTGTTCTAAGAAGGTCCGTCACAGGTTCATTTAAAAAAAATGCAAATCTTCTTTCACCGTCAGGGACGGCATCATTTTATGTTTGTTTCACAGACAGATAAAAACGCCTAAACCCTTCATTTCAGGTATTCTCTCTTCCCACGCAGTGTTTGTGTAGGCTTTAATCATAGACTGCGATTCTTGTTCTTGGAAATTCAACCGCTGGCTTCAATTCACGAGAAAACTCTTGCATCCTTGAGAATATGGTTAAAATAAACTGCAGGCCTGTAGTTAAGTGTTAGAGAAGAAAAGCAAATTTATTCACCATAAAAGTGTATTACGGTACATGTTGGACAGTCGAAGAGTTTTAAATAATTCTGATAATACTCCACAAATTAGTCATGTGTCTGGCACATTTTAAATTTGCAATGAACTGTCATTAAGTCAACTGTTTTTCCAGGTGCAATGTAGTTGTTTTCACAGCTGTGTAAAGCTAAGAAAAAAGGACCGTGGTGATAAAACAAGAGACTTTTAACACAATTGTGAGGTTGATAGTAAGGTCATGCCACATTGGCTCACAGTTAATGAAGTGATTCTCTTTATCACAGGACAGTTGGGGGGGTAAGACAGGCTGCAGCATCATCTTCCTCTTTTCACTGGCTGCAATAAAACCTCTTGGCCCGTGCCGCCATTCACTGCTCAGCGGTACATGTTGTACACTTCAGCAACACGCTCCGCTCTGAACCTGACATAACGGCACTCACCACCGACCTCTTCCACAGTTTGCTCCTCTCCCCAGAGATTTTTAATTTAATGCGTTTAGGATAATTCAAATGAGACAAACTGTGGAGACGCAAATTCAATTAATCGGAAAGATTTCCATAAATGCTATAATCAATGGCTAATCTACCATCCCCAATGAGGATGAATGGGCGCATTTCTTTACTGAAGACCGTTGTCAACCCGTTCTGCAAAGAGAATGAATGGCCCACTTTTCCAACAGATAAGTAAAAGCAATTATAAAAGCTCAGGGAGCGATTTTGTGCTAGTGCAGAAGCAGGTATGAAAGCTCCTCTTTCCGCTAAAAGGTCACAGAAATTTCATTTCACTTGTCTTTTTTCCCCTGAAGGCAATTAGGAGGTCATTGGGGGGGGGGGGTTGCAAATTTAATTTATGAGTTCTTAAACTCAAATGTAATATGTGTGAATGAAATCACCCTGAATGTCTTTGAAACAAAGTTTTCTAACAACCAAAGTCAGCAGTAGCAGTCAGGAATATACTGATCAAGATTCTTCTTCTTCGTCTTCTTCCTTTGTGATTCTTCCTTTCAGTGTCTGCGCACATTGGTTGGCCACACAGGGGGTGTGTGGTCATCCCAGATGAGAGACAACATTATTATCAGCGGCTCCACTGATCGCACACTCAAGGTCTGGAACGCAGAGACAGGAGAATGTATCCACACCCTCTATGGGCATACCTCAACAGTGCGCTGCATGCACCTACATGAGAAAAGGTATGGGGCAATCTCATTTTAAACAGGCTTAATAGGCCTAATTAAGGTAAAAAAAAAAAAACACTTTTGCACCATAATGCTTTAGATATGATGCAAATGTAGCTAGTAAATCTAGGGCTGAAAGAATTAGTTGAATAATTGTTGAGTTGATCAACAGAATAAAATTATATTAGATAATTTAGACTTTCTCAACGTTCTCTAGTTCCAGCTTCTCACATATGTGAGTATTTGAATTTGCACCTGCTCTTTTTGCTGCTCTGTTTGTCCCAAAATGTTGGAACAGTTCCTTTTTAATGTCCCATAAGCCCTGTTGTTATTATTAGAATCATAACCCTTGACTTAATAGCGATGCCACCGAGCAAAAAGAGCATCTCTGCAAAACTGTAAGAGGACAGTATCCCTATGAAAGTGAGAAAGGGGTTTCATAGTGATTAAATAGACCCTGTGAGCCGTCTTAAGTGAACTGCTGCTCACTCATTCACTCAGTATTACACTCCAGAGACTCAAAGTGCTCTTTTCGCCTTAGGGCCCACCAAGGTTTTTGTGTACCGTTTGATTACTCACTCAGTGGAAATGCTGAGAGCTGCAGGAAGACAGTGAATAACATGTTTGGTGATTTCCATCTATGTAATGCCATGAGGCCTTTTTATAAAGACAGAGTATGCTGCTGTGTGTATTTACAGCACTTTTTTATTTTATTTTTATTTTTTTATCTGAATAGACTCTGATAGAGATAATTTCATAATATTGAGGGATGTTTGTCTAAGTGTCAGGAATCTGGTGTCAATCAGTGAACAGATTTTCTTCAGTTGAACTAGTTTATCCTCAGTCTCTTATTTTTTAATAATCTTCAATAATATCATCGGTACACACTGTTCTTACAGTAATAACCCGAAAAATGTAAAACTTCCCAACAGGGAATTTCCTTTTCTATAATGTCTTTCCTTTTCCATTCTGGCTGAAGACACCGTTGGAGGCCGGCTGTTTGAGTTCAATGGGTGTTTTTGTACGTTCAAGTATGAACATGAACGTGGCGCTGTACGTTACTCGTTATCAGAGGAGTGAAGGAGAATGTTCATACCTGTCTCATTATTCTGTCAACGCACCTGCCAAGTTATGAATGTGTCTATGAATGAAAGTGTTGTGCAGACTTCTGAATTTAATCCTACAGAATGAGGAGACGAATGGAGCTCAACATAAAGACTTCTATTGAACTCACAAGAGTTTTAACTATTTGTGCTGCACCTGGTAACACTCGACGTACCTGACTTGCTGCTTTTGTGTGATTCTGGATCTCTCTCAGGGTGGTCAGTGGCTCTCGCGACGCCACGCTGCGCGTCTGGGACATTGAGACAGGTCAGTGTTTACACGTTCTCATGGGCCACGTGGCGGCGGTGCGCTGCGTCCAGTACGATGGGCGGCGGGTGGTCAGCGGTGCCTACGACTTCATGGTCAAAGTGTGGGACCCCGAGACGGAGACCTGCCTCCACACGCTGCAGGGCCACACCAACAGAGTGTACTCGTTACAGGTGAGCAGCTTCAGCGCATTCAGGTGTGTGTGTTGGTTTTCTCATTTGTCGGCAGCCAGGATATTCAAGTAATTTAGTGATCAACATCAACATGGCTCCCATCCCCATCTCTAAGATTAAATATGAGGCTAGACCTGTACACTCATTGCATTAAAGAAGACAGCATCTGGGTCTCAACCGGCTATTCGTACATCCATGCATGTAAAGTCGTCTGAAGCTCTTAAAAACTATTAGCTTGTTTTAAACAGGTATTTTAACAAAGAAATGTTGCACCATTAAAAGTTGAGGAAAATCCTATCTAGTAAAGATGTGTAATGTGTAAACCGGTTGCTAGGAAACATTTCTTGCGTAATGTAATAAAAAGCAATCAACTATATAAACAGGATGTCACTGTAGCGCCACAAATTGTAACACAACCTACAAAATTAACAGTTTTATGAAGCCAAATTAAATGTAGGTATTATGTAGTTTTCTTTACATGTGCACACAATAACAAGTGTGTTTCAGAGTTTGTAGTAGTCGTGCAGTTTAGAATGAGAGGGAAGTATCCTATCATGGTAACTCGTGTTAGTTAGATATCGTCCCAGTTTATATTATCAATTCACAGCAACTTGGACCAAGTGTCGCTCAGATTCCAAATGGCCTCTTTTGCACTTCAATCTAAACATATTAGCTAGCTAGCTCAATGAAGCTAATGTTACGTTTGTTCAGTTAGTAACAATTACAGCTGGCAATTAGTGGGTGTCAATATTTAGTTACGACTACTTTGAGTAGTCTTTGACTTTGACTTTGAGTCTAGCATACTGCAACTCATCGATGTGTACAAGTATGCTGTTTATTTAAACATTAACAAGCCAATCTAATTGCACCAATGTTTTTCTACTCTATTATTTTAATGTATCCTCTCCAAACACATATGTGTGTGTGTGTGTGTGTGTGTGTGTGGTTGGTTGGTTGGTTGTTCATTCTGTGATAATATTAATCTCTCTGTCCTCTAAGATGTCCTCTCGCCCACTCTGTGATGACGGTGCACTTTAGCTGGTGTCATCACCCTCAGAGAGGAGGCTGTTTACTGCACTGATAGATTTTTTTTTTTTTGTACCACGCTGCATTGTTAGGTGTGTGTTGGTGTATAGACATGGCAGCAAAAATAAGTTTCACAGATCAATAAAATTCATTTCAATGGGCTTACTCTTAAGTTTGTTAATAGAAACAAAGTATACTGTGTAGCTATCAACTCCAAGTTGAGGTGGCAGTTACTGTTGGCAACTTGATTTTCAGCCAGTTTCAAAATGAATTTCAGTCTGCAATCAAGATGACAAAAGTGTCACGGCTGAACTTTTGATCCCCTCTGCCTTCTAGTTTGATG
The DNA here is from genome assembly GCA_036023855.1 of Gadopsis marmoratus. Classification (NCBI taxonomy): domain Eukaryota; kingdom Metazoa; phylum Chordata; class Actinopteri; order Centrarchiformes; family Percichthyidae; genus Gadopsis; species Gadopsis marmoratus. The sequence goes on along the minus strand of JAVQJF010028533.1, from coordinate 15,375 downwards.
GGATCCATGTGGTGAGCGGCTCATTGGACACGTCTATAAGGGTCTGGGACGTGGAGACGGGCAACTGCATCCACACGCTAACGGGGCATCAGTCCCTCACCAGCGGCATGGAGCTCAAAGACAACATCCTGGTCTCGGGCAATGCAGACTCCACTGTCAAGATCTGGGACATCAAGACGGGCCAGTGCCTGCAAACACTGCAAGGTGAGTCTACCATCGCACGGGCGGTTTCACCGCCGGTGTTCAAGTTTAAACGATACAACTTAGTCACAACGTAGAGTTAAGGTGGAACTTAAAATTGACACCTCCCCGAACAGATGTAAGTCACTCCATATCTGTTGTCGTGGTTAGAAAATAATGGAAAAAGGTTTAGATGTTTTCACCAGGAGCACATTATCTAGGACATTTATGATTAAACTGGCATGAATGCTCAGTACTGTGATGTACGTGTGTGTGATTCTACGCTGCGTTCAGTTGAGATGGGAATTGCAGCAGTTTTTTAGTTTATTTCAGAAGAATCTGGAGGTTTTCCAGAAACTCTTGTTGACATTATTATTTATGACTACATATTTAAGTGTAACACAGCCATCTTCACCTTAGTGGGAAAACATCACAGCACAACAGAAGAGGTCAATAAATGATGAATGTTGAATTATTTATGAGGTAATGTGATTTCAAACATCAGTGATTCTTAACCCATACTACTTCTGGTACTCCTGCAGTTGCCAGTGGGTACTTAATAGGAAAAAAATGGAATACATATTGTATAAATATACAGTATATCCACATACCGAGTCACCTGTCACAGCAGGATACCACATATTAGTTAACGTATTTGATAAATGGTTTAAACATCCAGCTTGTGCCACTCTTAGTGATTGTAGTATGATTGTAAACTTGACCAAACCAACCCAAACACACATTTATATAACTAACAGTGTTAAATAACATCCAGTTTAAAAATCAATTCCAATGTACACATTGTACACACAGCTGGTGTCGATGGAGGGGTACTTGAGCTCAGACAAAAGAGATTGGGAGCTACGTCATACATTAGTTGCTTTTTTTGTGTGTTTTGGAAGTCTCTTGATTTCTATCACTAGCTGGTAGTGTCTTTCTGTACCATGTTGCCTAAATAACACGCTAAAGTAGGTGAAATGTCACTGCAACAGTGTTTCGATTGCAGTCGAGATGGCGAGTTCATGTAACAGTTAGATGTAGATTAAACTGTAAATATAAAGACATAGAAGTGTAAATATGTAACTAATTGTAGAAGAAGTGGCCACATCAGCCTTGAACAACAACAACAACAAAAAGCACCTAAGACACTGACAGTCCAATTAAAACCCAGGCTAAATGACCTGTTTGCTGTGTGTGGCGGTACGGAGCCAAACACCTTGTGAGCCTGCTGGTCCTGATTAGTCTCATTTGCTTTGTGTCTGTTTGAATAGTTTTAAACCCCATTAGCATTAGCAGCACTGGTGTCTCACAGGAAGCTGGAAATCTTTTGCTGAATGGCAACAACAAACCACCAGTGCCCCACCCCTAAATGCCCTCATTAGCAAACACCAACACCCCCCCCCCCCCCTGCTGAACAAAGGGATGCCCCAGTGAGAGTCTGAAGGGAGAGGGAGGGATCAGACCGATAGGGGGGAGGATGTGAGTGTCTCGTGTGAAGAGCGGGTGACTACAGTGAAGGGATGAGGGCCGGGGTAACTTTGTAGGTCGTACAATTAGGTCAGTGGACAGTTTCTGCCATTCATTGGTGTGTTTTGATAAGACAATAGGCCAACAACAAGGTAACGTTGGAGCAGGACGCTTTGTGGTGGTAATGGGGGAGAGAGGAGGGGGGCAGGCATGTTGGGGGTTGGTGCAGCATTGTGTACAAGGTAAATAACACAGCCTTTGATCGAAGCGCAGGCAGAAATGACAAAGATGTGAGAGCTTGTTGACGGTGAGATTTCAACACATTTTCTCTGCAAATGGATTGTGAAAGCGGAAGGAAATTAAATGTCTGAATGAAATAGCTGCCATAGCAACCTACAGTAAAAAAGAAAAAGCACTTCATTTGCCAGCACTTGATTCTGCACTTTGTGTTTTGTGTCGCCTTAATTGATTTAATTAAGATATCATTTTCAAGCCCCTTAGGGAAATCTTAAGTCACTGCACGTGTACATTCACAAATAAAATCACCCCAACGAAGGCAGTAACAGCCGCCATCTTCACTTTAACTGTGGCATCCTGCCAGCTGCCAGCACACAAATGCAAGCGACGAAGGTGTAGCCGGAGCTGCTTAGCCTCCGTGACAGTGACAGGCCTGAGTCCTGGCATCTTACTGCAGCTCGTCTTAAAGCCTGACTACAGTAGGAGGACCTTACTACACTCAACAGCTTCATGAAAACGAGAGGAATTTCCCCTTCGTCTCAGAGGATTTCTTCTGCATCACACTTCTTACGCCACAACTTTCATTTCAAATTCACCCATCAGCTGCTCTGCCCACCACATTATTCTTTTTCACATGGCTATTTTGGACTATATTATACTAGGAACTATAGAGGCCATGATCAAGCTTAAGTATTTACACAGCAAATAACACCGAAATGGTAATTGTAGATGGAAGCCAACACAGGGTGGGATGATATCACAGAAAACACTGTTAAGTGTAGCTGCATTTCCTAGAAGAGGTAATGGGTTCTCACAATCAAAATGGTCAACCTGATAAATATTCAGGATTTCAATATACAGGGTTTCCTGCATGAAGGTGACCTAAACAATAGACAATTAGAAATGACATTTGCAAATTTCCCCTAAATGTTAAAATTTTTGTTAATTAAACTAATTTTTTTACGATGTTAGAGAGGGTGGTCTACCTCGTTTGGAAAATCGTGCAGGAAATACCAGGAACGTTACTGTTGGAATTTCCAACACGTTTGAACAACTGTAAAGGATAGTTGGGGAAATTGGCCTGATAACTCAAAACAGCAATTTTTTTTTGCATGCATTGAGACAATGACACCATCATCATGTTTTTGTTTTTTTTTACTGCTGTGCGAAAGATGTGCTTAGGTACAATATACATCTACATCACTGTAAATGTTACATATCAATAAATTACAAGAAATTCCCATCCTGACATTGATAACACTCACAACCTAATGCTTGCTTGATCTCTGGATAAATATTGTACTAAAGATGTAATTAATTAAAGACAAGATTTTTGCACACTAAAGAAACTCTTCAACAGGTGCTGGACTAGTACATTAACAGTAAATATCAAAGCAAAAAAAGTGTGCCATGTGCAGTCTGATTGAAAGATTGCACAGTAACGGTGAATACATGTACAATACATACATGTGTTTGATCAGTGACAGTGTATCGGTGTTGCTAACGCTAACTTAAATATGACTGAGGAACAAAATTTAGACCCTGATTGTTCTTGGGTTAGGGTGAAGCAAGTGAAGTTCCTAAAAAAAAAAAAAAGGTGCAAGGTTTCCTGGAAAGCTCCTGCAGTGGTAAAGGACTTTCCTTTTCTTTATCTTACACTTCATCTAACCAGTTGTTTCTGTCTTTGTGTGTTCAGGTCCCCACAAGCACCAGAGCGCCGTGACGTGCCTCCAGTTCAACAAGAATTTTGTCATCACCAGCTCGGACGATGGCACAGTTAAACTGTGGGACTTGAAGACGGGCGAGTTCATCCGAAACTTGGTGACTCTGGAGAGTGGCGGTAGCGGCGGTGTGGTGTGGCGCATCCGGGCCTCCAACACCAAGCTGGTGTGCGCGGTGGGCAGTCGCAATGGCACAGAGGAGACCAAGCTGCTGGTGCTGGACTTTGACGTGGACATGAAGTGAGAAGGGATGTGATGGGGAAGGACGAAGAGAGAGAACCCCCGGAGAGGAAGGAATAGAGAGGGAATGGGAAATGAGGCATCTAGAGACCAGAGGGCCGAAGCTTGGAACTCTTCACCCAAACTCACAAAATCTACAACCACCACCACCACCACCAACAGTGGGCTGTCCTGTCCTCTACCATTATCTTCCCCGTCCCCCTTTGGGCAAATGTTACCTTCAGAGCCACAGACCCTCACATGTGTTCAGCCCCTGCATTCGGGCTGGAAACGAGGCAGGGGGGCACGACCGGTCTGTCCCCTGATTGGCTGGGAGAAAGAAGACAGGAAGAAAGGAATAACGACTGAACTCTTTGAAGTGACTCTCAACCCTTTTCGGTTCGGGGTCAGCTTCGCACAGAGACTTGGTTTCGCTCAAGCCTGACAGATTTTGAGATGTACAGAGATATATTATTTTTTAAAGACCCCACCCCCCCAACCCCACACACATTCACACACACAACCCTTCTCCCATAAGTGCGCGCCCACACACACACATACACTCAAATGGCCAACCAGACAGTGGAAAAGATTGAGGAAGGTGACATTTAAAGCTAAAGTTCCATACACAGTTACACCTAAAGAGCTGCTTGTTGTAGAGGAGAGAAAGCGACTGGAGGGTTCAGCCTGTAATGAGGCTCGTTTCTTGTCACTGCATTTCCGTTCTTATTGTTCTCCACTCGGTTTCAGTAGTTTGATTTCTTTACAATATTGCACACAAACACAACTGTGAATTTCAATACGTTTTAGGTTTATCATATGAAAGGGGTTTCTCTTTTGTTGTTGTTGTTGTTTTTTTTTTTTTTTTTTCTTTTCTCGCGGTTGCCAACAGCAACAAATCCCAGTATTAGAGAGCTCCTCTGTTTAGGTTTGCCGTTATTATGTCACATGGGTTTTTTTTTTCATCTTTTATTTGAGTTGTTTGATCTTCCTTTCTGTTTTCTACATACCTGGGTTTGGAGCTCCGTCTCCACATAAACATCAATGCTGTCCAGAATAGAAATAGAATCTATCTGGGATGGTTTCCTCAATGCCGGTGCTGTGACGAGAGGAAGTAAAGGTTCTTTGCTCTAAGCGCTGTGGATTAATGCCCCTGAACCCCCCAGCCCTTTCCCCTCTACTGTTTTCCCCCAGTGGCCAAACTGTACTTATGCTGCTAGATGAATGGAAATAAAGAGAGGGAACTTTTACTTGCTGTGACGTTTTAGTCCCAGGCAAAATTCCAAATTGAACTCTATGTTTGGACTTAAAGAAGCAAAACATGACAAAAAGTAACATCCAACATTTGTTTTATTTTGTTTTTGCCACTGAAACTTGAGCCAAACGTGCCTCTACGAGGCTAAGAGGAGGGAGCGTGTCCGACAGATACTGACAGGATCGCCTGCAGAGAGGAAACACGGGGATGTACACTGTTGGCGTGCATGAGTGCGTGTGTTAGCGTGTTAATGGGCAACTTGTAAACACATTCCTTGGGACAAAGCTCTTTCAGCCTGTTCTTTGGGGAAATGTACAAATGCTGTGTGGATTGGCAAAGAAAAAAAACTAGCAGATGTATCGGTTTTAACATGTGAATGAAAGAACTGTCCGTATCCGTGTGTGATTGTTGTTCCATTCAAAAGATATCTGAAGTAACAGAGGAGACCATCACACGCATCAGCTGACAGGTCGAGCTGCCAGGAGTCTTAGTGTTACATGTGTTGCAGTTAAAATCAGCGGGGCGGCTGCTCTGCAGCAGTCACAGCCTCGTGGATTGTCAGTGGGGAAAAATAAAAACACAAAGGCAACAAACGTGAACAGAAACATTGTAGCCAAACGAAAATCGTCTCAATCTCCAAGAGTCACAACTCAAGCTGAACTGTGAAAGTGGTATAACACTGTATATTAAAAAAAAAAAAGAAAAGAATCTTGCTCTATCTCCTCTCGTTGTTTTCTCCCTCTGTTTTAATTTATGATCTGGTTTGAGAAATCAGATTTGTTGCAGGTGTTTTATTTTTTCAGTTCATGTAAACTGCCTGGCAAAAAAGAAAACAGACAGAAAAAACCTTAAAGGGATTGTGTATTTGTTTGATTCACTTAGAATTTTATTTTCTTATAAACTTAAGTGCAATAAAATGTGGGTTTTTCTTTTTTCATTTCAAGCATATCGGTTGTCTGTTTTTGTTACCTGTGTGAAGGCATCTTATGTTCAATAAAGCAAATAATTTGGTTAATTACATCCACGAGGGAATACTTAACATTTATCGCAGTGCAGGGTTTGCAGGCCAAATGTATCTCAACCAATTGTACGATTGTTTTTCATTTTCATCAAAATCAGGTTATGTTTGTCAGTTTAGATTCTCCATATTGAACAGATGTTCCTTTCTATGGCAGGCAGTTCTACGTCTCCTGGTTTTGAGAAAGGAGTTGTATTTTACTTTATAGATGATATATTTTGAGTCCTGTTTGTCAAGTTTAAATCTCCCAATATTTTACAAATTCTTTACTACCCTGACATCGCCAGACACCTGTCAGTCAACGTCAGACATTAGGGGCAAAAATGCCCCAAGAAATCTCAGACTGATTATACCTCATTAAAAAAAGCTCCAACTGTTACCAAAGGAAGCAATGCCCTTTCAAAACAGCAACGTTATGCACCAATCACTATTTTTAAGTGCCCCCAAAAAATTTTTAATTTTAGACCATGCCCCTAAAAGAAAGAAAAAAATATGTTTTTTTTTTTAACGTTGCCCGACAAATAATGTTTTAATTTCCTACAGTTAATTTTTTATTTCCAAGGGGTGCAGACCAAAATACCTCTGGACGCAGCTGGACAGACCTACAATCAATCAGAGCAACGAAACGTGTGATGTCTCGCTGTGTGAATCCTATCGGAGGTACGGCAAACGCATCTTTCTTGACAAAAGCTTTAAATGCATTTATTTGTTCTTCTGTTAATGAAAATACACCACCCGGTTTGTTTAATACTCACACGATAACTGATTCAGAATGTTCCACTTTAGCGGCAGCCATCTTGGTTGTTAACGTAAATGCCTCAACAATTCTCATCTATAGCTTATAGTCTTATCAAACCTGCCTCATATTAGATAAATGCTTTCTAGTTTTGATACTGTGATTTTTTTTTTTTTTTTTCCATAGTTATTAAATGTGTTTAAAGCACACAAAAAAAATAAATCTGAGACAAGGTAGCCTGAAGAGGCAGACAAAAGATTTGGGAATCATGTTTTCATCCCAATGTTTTTCATTAAGTGTAAATCTGTTAAACGAGATTAATAAGCCCCCTGAAAACATGATAATGGGGTATTTTTTTTCAATTTAGTTAATTTAATTCTCGTTTTTGATCCTCAAGATAATTTATGCAATTTTAGCCTCTGAGGCCGGAACAGAAAAGCATGTTGCTTTCATGCTGCTCTGTGTCTAAAGCACCACGAAGGCGACCCGTTTGAATGTGACCCTCTGTTTTGTTTTGTTTTTTCTCGTCACTGTCAATTATATGCGGACCGTTATCTGTCATGAGTCCATACAGCTCACTGTAGCAGCAGTAACAGAGGCTGTGCTGTGCTGCAGATTCCCGCCTGCCTGTTGCCTAGCGATAGCTCATCTCTGGCCGGGCCTCAGAGCTCAGTGTGCACTTGCATGGTATTGTGAGGAAGCAGTGAGGGCTGTACATCCTCACATGAATGGACGTGTGGGGGAGTTTCCACTTTGGTTGGCAAGGTTACTCTGTGCGCCTGTTTGTTCCCAGGCTCCGCTCATGTGTTGTGTAAGCAGCAGCTCTGCTCCACTGACTGGTCAGGGAGGATAGTAATCAGGGTTTTTATTCCCAGCGCAGAATATCTGTTTATAAATGTGTTTCTGGTTTCATACACTGACACAAAACACTACTACAAATTCTCTGATTAAGAGCCAAAAGGATTAGTTGATTGACAGAATCAGCAACAATTTGGATAGACTAAAGGTTTGGTCAGATCATGGAGGAAAATGGTGGTGGAACAAGTACTCAAATCCTTTACTAAAGTAAAAGTACATACCACAATGTAAGACGATTCTCCATTAAAGTCCTGCTTTTAAGATCAATTTTACACGTGAAATTCCAATTAAAAAGCTTTTGTGGACTACTACTACATATGGGAATATTATATTTTAATAATATTGCTTTTTGTGGCTCCACAGGGAGCTACGTGAAATCGGATACATTTCCTCAAGTGATGTCACTTGAGTCAGCGTTGGGTGGGAATGAAGACTAAAATTTTGAAAATGGAAAAATCAAATCTGGGGCTGTGAAGTTCTAAAAATGTGAGGTTACCAGACCTCTGCAGCCCGCTCATGTCTGTTTGAGGTTAGCGGCTCGGGGCCATATTAGCCGCTATTAGAATAACACACCCTAATCCACGACCAAACTCGACAGTAGAGTTGCATTGTGGGCAATGTAGGCGACAGGTTGTGACAAGAATGTGTGGAATAAAAATAAATTGACCCTGTGACTGATACATTGTTATAAATAATATATTTTAACTGATGCAGCGATGTGTAAGCAGTATTTTATGGTAGTACCAGATAGGTGTGGAGCTCTCTGTCTCATTCGAGGCATTCGTGGTTTGTTGTGTTCTCTTTGTGGTAGTTTATAAAACATAGATGTTACATCAATTCCAGATGTATTATTGTAAGTTTGGATCCCAGGGAGAAACCATATTTCTCTTTTGGGTCTCAAGCTGAAAGAGTTTGGGAACCCCTGCCACAGTGAGACATAATGCCCCGAGAACTGGGGTTATGCAAGTAACCTTTTTTATGTGCAGTATTAATCTGAAAAGTAATTAAGGCTGTCCGATAAATGTGTAGTAAAAAGTACAATATTTCCCTCTAGCATGTAGTGGAGTATAAAGTAGCATAAGAATTAAATTAAAGTACAAATACCTCAAAATTGTACTTAAGTACAGTACTTGGTTACTTTCCACCTCTGCAAGAAAAGAAACCAGCAAAGAATCAATAAAAATAAATAAAATAGGACTTCAACTAACAATGTGTTTGTATGAGGAAACAACTTGTAAAATAGGCTTTTTCTTGGGGCACATATACTGTAACAAACAAGATCATCTGGAGGAGGAGACACTGATGTATGTCCACAGATAGTCCTTTAATGAACTTAATTTTAGGAAGTGATGAATCATCTCGTTCTTTGAGGTTATTAGCCATTTATCTACCTTACACTTACTGCCTCGATTGCACCGCGCTTCCTCTTTGATGAATGAACGTCCCTCCTCTCTGCTCTCGCCGCTCAAGCCAACTACATCTGCTGTTGCCCTTCAGCACTAAGTCATCTGGCGACAAATACGCCATGGACATGAGAGATGGGGGAAGAAAAAAAAAATTAGTGAGGGATGCCTCCTCACAGAGCAGAATTTGATGGTATGGGAAGCATGTTGATGTTGAGATAAAGAGGTGGACAGGAAGGGGGGGGGCTCCCACACCTCATTCCATATCTCTCCATCTCTTTGTTCAGTAATCCTGCCCTGCAGCACCGTGGCTCTTCTCATTGCCAGCAAAGTCTCAAAGGGCCGTAGCATTAGCAGTGGTAGCGTTCCACGTCTCCGCTTAATCCTATTATAGACCTTTGTTGTAGCCCGAGAACTGATAAAAGGAGCACTTAATTGCCATAACCTGCTGTCAATGGACGATGCAGAATGGAGTTATTGTAGCTTGCCATTGATCCGTGCATACACACATAGGTGGATCTAAAATGCCTTTGTTTCCTTCAGGGAGCTGGTGTTGATGTTGGTCATTAATCTTGACGGTTGCCCTCTGAGGAAGCATGTACAGTTAAGGCTGTGAGGTCAGCGCGTTCACTCAAGTCCTCCCGCGTGGCTGAAAGTGTGCGTTTGTGTGAATTTGACAAGTCTGACCTTTTCCCTTCTCTGCACTTGGCCATGCGTCCAAAACTCCTGCAGCTCTTGAAACCCCCTATTGAAATGCTAGGTTTGTCCCCGGCAAAATTGGCAATTTGAATGAATCCCTGTGTTTGATCGCAGCTCAGCAGCGCACCAACTCACATCTTGTGTTGCATAATGAGATGTGTCAAAGCCATTCTTGAGTACAACAATCCTCTATGAGAGAGTTAGAAGCCGAAATAGTCGTTCTTTTTTCCTTCTCTACTCCTTTTCCTTCGGGCACGGTTAATCACAGCCAGGTGAATACGAGGCAGATTAGATCCTCTCAATCTCTTTGATTGCCCTGATGGGCTTCATGCTTGTCTGCCACTTCTTCAGTATCAAGAACCTGACAGCAGGAGGTAAAACTGCAGGAGTTGTTCATAACGCTGACAATCCCTCCAAACGCAAGACATTTATTTGAAATTATAGTCAAGATTTCAGTGTCTCAAGCAATTACCCACCATGAGACTGAATTATAGAGAAATATAATAAATAATGTTCGAGACATCTAAAAATGTCCGTTTGATCTAGCAGCACAAATATGGCATCCGGGGTTTCAAAGTTTTGTGTCAAGATCTTAAATGTCTAGAAGCATTAAATCAAAGGCAACTGGATGTCATTGTTCACACCTTGATGTCGCCCGTGGGTCAGAGGGAGTCTTGAGGTCACGTGAGTTATGCCGTGAATTGGTGTGAAACCGCCTGGGGAAAGAGGATGTCAGGATGGGATTATCTGTGAGCGAGTACCTCTAGGAACTACTATCCTGTGACCTGGATGACTTAACGCCTCTTCACACCGTGTTATTTTGGGCTCCCTGACAAAACTTGACACAAACGCTGAGAGAAAAGTGGTGAAGTCTCACGCCACGCTGTGAGATACCGTACGTCCGCAGACACAGCGTTTTCATTAAAGACAGTCTGCATCAAAATTCAGAAAAGGTGTCAGAAATTTAGAGCCAAAATCTCACAATGTGACTGCTGCTACGACTCACATCTACAAACTAACCAATTGGAATACGGTATGAAGTGACGTACAGTCCACTGGCAGATGCATCATTTTTGACAAATGAAAAACGTGCCCTTGCTATGGCAAAAGCCAGTTTTTAAATAGTGACTGCACCACAGATAGACAAGTTCATGTTTGCATGTTTTTGTCTCTTTAGATTGTGATTCCAGCAGTCATTATATTATCTGGCACAAATTGCAACCAAGATGTTGTTATACTCATCTTGAAGAGTGCAACGTGACACTGTGCACGATGGGATGAAACTGAAACATCGTCACACAGTATGTACGTAGGGGCTTTAAGAAACGTCTCACACACGCATTGGGGGTGAAAAAACATTTCCTCACTTACTTCAGTGGTGAGTGAGGAAATATGCTTCATATAAGCACAGTGAATCAAAAATTTTAAAAGTAAGGTTGCACTTAATGACTATTTGTATTACTGAGTCGTCTGCTGATTCTTTTTCCAATTCAGAAAAAAAAAGTGCAAAATTCTCAGCACAACTGTTTCTTGAGGCCAAGGCAAAGTTTTCAAATGGCTTGTTATGTCTGACCAACAGTCCAAATCTATTCAGTTTATCTTGATATAAAACAAAGTGGAGCTGCAACTAACAATTATTTATTATTGGTTAATCTACCGATCATTTTCTTGATTCACTGCTTCACCTATAAAACTTTTCAAATGTCTTGTTTTGAACAACAGTCTAAAACTTAAGACTGTTCGCTCAGTCTAAGTTCGCTCTAATATAAAACAGAAAATCAGCAACTCGTCACACTTGAGAAGTTGGAACAAGTCAAAATTTGGCATTTTTGGTTGAAAACGACGAAGGCTGTTCATCAATTAGCATACGAATTGACCATTTTATTTCAGCAGTAGGACGAACGTGTTTTGTTGTTTTGAGTGACCTCTCTCAGTATTGTGACCTTGAGTTTGCGGGATTTTAAAAGGTGGGAAAGTGAGAGTGCGTTTTCCTGCCTGTGGAGGATCGTAAAGGAGCGTTCAGCTTCACGCTGCACCAGGGTCCATCTGCAATACTCGTGCGTAGGCGGCGAAAGTATGGCAGGGGAGGATGCCAGCACATCCTGCTATGGCGAGGGCATACACGCCGACTATCCAGCACCACCTGTCTCACTTGGGTAACTGATGAGCACAAGGTGTGCAACGGTGTGTGCTCCCATTTATCTGCAGAGACGATGAGTAAGCATATTCACCTGTGGTGTCGTCCTCAAATGCTAATTATGCAGTCAATTTTCTGCAACAGAGGACAAAGTCTGAGCATTTCAGAGACGGGTTTATTATTTTTGCATTAAATTTGGACAGAAATCTCTGGATGATGACTGATTTCATGTGAAGAAAACACAGTTGTATTTGCTCTTTTTTTCATGTTTAAGTAGTTGTGCGCCACTGGTTGTGTGTGTGTGTGGAGGTTGTTGCTGGTTGCTTTCCTGCCTGCCTTTGCCCGCTGTGGCTTGGCAGGAAGACACTGCTGCTGACAGCTCCTGAGCAGGGGAGTGCCGCAGGCAGAGCTCGGGCATGACAAACCCTTCTGGAGCCATACGTATGACTCAACGGAGTTGAGATACAAAAAAATACTCTAATCCCTAATGCTCTGACCTCCTCTGTAATTCTCAAACTGTGTGTCCTGTCCTGAAACCCTGTTATTTTCATAGTTTAGGCCATCATTTATAACAGAAAAGTGCGACCCCTTTTTATTCTTTGACTGTAGCCGTCGATTGTCGAGTTTGGCGGTTGTACGAGATCTGCTGCACCCCAAAATAGAGGTCGAGCTGATGGAGGTGATTTCCCACATGAAACAGGCTCAACTTTCTCTGCAGTGCAACTCTACGTCACTGACTGAGGCGCAGTGTTGGCCAGTCAAATGGATGGTGGATCACTTTGTAACGTGAGCGCTGCAAAAAATTTACCTCGCCATCGTTACGTCGAAAGATAACTTACGTTGTAAAAGCCATTGTGCAGTCTTCTGGCATCTCATTCTCTTTTTTTGAAACACAATCTATTTCTCAAACTGGACTTCCTGGATTGCATGTCATTGTCTCATCAGTACATTTAATGAACATTCCCCCCAGCAGCGTAGCCCCCTGCGTTGTCTCAATGCCAGGCTCTTTTTTTCAGTCTGAAAACCCGCTTAAGCTTTCAAATTGTCTTCTCTGTAGCAACTTCTGGCATGAGTTTCATCTGCGTCCTCTGTGTCTGAAAGTGAACTGTCTGTCGGCCTGTAAACTGTGATGAATGTTTACAGCCAACAGTTTGGGTATTCATTTCTTAGTTCATCTTTGTTTTCTCTTGCAAACAGGCTTGACAAGCATGGAGATTCGTTTAAAGTCTGAATGATACTCTGACTCAGTGACTGAATTGGGCCGTACTCACCAGCACAGCGCACGAGTACTTCTTCCTCTACTGTCACCTGCGGTGGTGAATCCGGTACGCACAAGTCTCTAAGTATGAATGGGAACAGTGGCAATTAAATTATTCTTTTTTTAAACGGTTCTAGTGTTTAAGTCTGTATGTGTGAGTACGTATTTTACGCACACCTGGCACAACACGGATACTTTCATTAATTATTTACGTCTTCTAACACCACATCGGGACAGTACATTGACCTTCTACACACTAATGAGCTCACTAATGAAAAGATTCCAAGTTTACACGGTGAGATCGCAGCCGACTTTATCACTTAAACCTCATATTGAAATGTTTCAGAGTACTGGCATCTTTGTTTTTATTTATTTTTTATTCCAATTCAAGCATTCATCTTCTCACTTCTTTTCAGCGCTGTTGCCACATTCCCAGATCTCAGCAGATTAACTTGGTGAGAACGATGTTATTACTGATATGATAGCCAAAACTATGAAAGTAACAGTTGCAATAAACCAGAATGATCCTTTTTAATGAACAGTACAGATGGCGCAAGATTCAAAAGTCATTCAAGTGTATAAGTGAAATAATAGAAAACTTTATCTAGGTTAAACATCACCCAGAGACGGAGGAAGGATGCAATGGAGCAAGTCCTGGAAGTGCCTTTAATATCAGGACACTAATTATACTCACCCTCTGCAAAATATCGCACAGTAGTGATTCCCAAGACTGCTGTGTTACGCTTTCATCGTGATCACAATTTTCCCCAGGAGGAAACGCTTCCATCCAACATGGGACCAATAAAAATCTGCAAATGGCTCCTGTCAGGTGTTGCAGTGTAACAGTGCGATTATTATCCTGTTAGAGGTCACATTTGTACACGTGTTCCAAGTTAATTTGAGAGTGTAATCGCATACAAATGCAAATTCAACGTGCTTTACAGGGGGATAAAAACAATTAAATAGATGCAGGCAGACAACACGCATATATTCACACAAAAGTAGCTTGAGATGGTGTTGGTGTAAACCTCAAATGAGCAGGCAGGCTGTTCTGGGCTTTAGGTGCATAAACACTGAATGTTCAATCGCCAGATTTAAAATGAGCTCTGAGAGAGGCATCTGTCTGGTGACCTGAGAAATCTGTTGGGTGGACAAATTGGAAGCATGTCAGATATATAATCTGGAGACAGACCATTAAGAGCGTCACAGACCAGGAGCAGGATCTTAAAGTCAATTCTGTAATTAACAGGTAGCCAACTGGAGATGTTTGAGAATCTGAGTGATAGGATTGGATTTTTTTTGGTCCTAATGAAGATGCGGGTGGCTGCGTTTTGAATGAGCTGAAGACTTTTAAATAGCTATTACAGGATGACGAGCAAAAAAGGGCATTGCAGTAATCCAGCCATCAGAAATCAAAGACAAAAAGTCAAAAGGTGCTTCCGAATCCAAATGGGATAGAAAGCATAGAATCTTTGAAACATGACAATCTTAAAAGGAAAAGTTTGATATTTTGTGAGAAAGTAAATAAGCGTATTTATCAAAGTTAGATGAGGCGACACCACTCTCCTGTCTGTATGTTTTAAGTATGTAGCTGGTGTCGGGAGGCAAACAGCTTAGCTTAGCATAGAAACGGTTACACTGCGTAACTCCCACTACAACCTCAAATTGACGGTTTTACATTTATGTTTGATACATAAATGTAAAACCGGGGGCATCTTGGGGTTCAGTGTCTTGCCCAGGGACACTTTGACATGTGGACAGGAAGAGCTGGGATCGAACCAGCAACCCTGGGGTTAAAGGATGACCGCACTACCCTCTGAGCCACAGCCGCCGGAGTAGAGTTGTCCGTCAACACCAGATCAGATCCAGCCACGTCATGAACTGGGAAAGGGTTAAAGCCATCGACGGAGGCCAGAGGAAGATCAGAGACGCTGTCCACATCCGATGCCAGGGGGCTCTTTGAACAGACACAGTCGGAGGGCCTATTAACCGCTATTAAAACGCGCCGTCACGTCCCCTCAGCACTTCCTCTTGGGGGCCGGGGGGGGGGGGGGGGGGTTAGTTCGTTCCACCAAAGGCCAAGGGAGCCAGTCAACAGTGATTTATAATCAACAGGCAAATACTAGTCAGTTTCCATTTTGCCGTTGCGATACCCAGCTGGGTTGTTGTTTTTTAAACGTTTATTTA